>WEDG01000759.1:0-127180 GCA_017591395.1 Schistocephalus solidus | reverse complement strand
ATATCATCGAAGTTATAATGCTGTGCAGGGTTTTCAGTCTGTCCATTTAACGATGACAAATTTATCATCATTAAAACCGTTGATGACACGTTTTTCATCGTGCAAAAGTATTTTTCTGCCAGCCTTATTTAAAAGAGTTGCGATTGCAGCCATATTTGAAAAATTCTTACCTTTTATAAAGCAACATTTTTGTTGGATTTGTTGTAGCCCCTGTTGGAAGAAAATCCCATGAGGCCTGACTAAGCCACGGCAGGCGATAATGTATAAACACACTTATACGGCCGGCAAAGCCAACTCCATTTTTCTCCAAGCAGAGGCATGCGCCGCGCCTACAGACCAAGAGCGTCGCAATCTTTCAACCTGTTCATGGTAGTAAATCGTCATAAAGGCTTCCCATCTATATAGCATCAAAATAAATTTCGTGTAAAAAGGTTAGGAATTAGCGGCGGCAAAGGACGAGGATAGCAGCTGTGCTTATGCCAGTATCGCCTTCTGTGAAAAAGTAAATAATGAAGCCATTTTGAATCCAACAGCTGTTGGAAGGAAGCACATTAGAGAGGATTGAGGCAGTGACCGGAGTGATGATGACGCCGACACCGCTCGTTCGGGAGAGGCATCCGGCTGCACACTGAAAACCTAAGGGCTCTTTCATCTTTGTTATTCCCATCCAGACATATTTCTTTACAGCGTAACGGAACTGCAAGAAAATATATGAAGCTGCAGTTTCCACATATGGTAATTGATACTTTTTTTGAAATTTGTCTATTAATCGTTTATGGCATCTAGAATTCCCGACTGCTATCAAGAAATTGCTATGGAAGGTTCATAAATGTTGGCTACTGAGAAGAACGTTTTTTTATTTATTTTGCAATCTTTCAAAATCTGATGATTTTACAGGAAAAATCCGAACTCTGACCAATCGTTATTGAATAAAGTATATTTAAAATGAACAATAAAGGAAAATTTTAGTTTCGCAGTGTTGGGTGTACCCAAGTCTCACAAACGCTTTTCTGGTTTGAAATTATCCCAAGAGTGTCAGAGTTTTTCACATGTGTGTCTGATGAATTTCAGCCGGCTTCCAGTGCAATAAAATATTCTTTAACCCTCTTCTATTTCTGCTTGATCGTTAAGAGGACCCAGAATAAATAAAACGGAAGTCAGTTATAAATGTTGCTACAATTCCGCATAATATAAAAATAAACTAGGAAGTAAAGTGATGCGTGTTTATCAAGAAGAAAGCAGCATAAGAGAAATGGGATTGCTGCCATAATTTGTCTTTCTGGATTGTATTTAAATGTTATACAGTGATTTAAAACCAGTTCAAAGTAATGCATGTTCCACCAAGATGCGTTTTTAAGTAAACTGGTCGATAGGAATTCGATCGCATTTTGACCTAGTTCGTAATATGCTCGTCTGCTTTTCAAACGTCGTTTCATTTAGCTTGAGACAAGTTCGCTTATAAAATTGTAACCCACATATCCTCAAGCGTTGTTACATCAAGGAAAAGGTTACGGCTGTTTGAAATAAAGCGTAGATTTAAAAATAAATGTAAGCATGTCTCTTTACTATCTTCTACGGTCTCCCATTAACGCTATTTAAAATGAACAAGAAAAAATGAGAAGATTTTAACGGGTATTGTATGCTTTAAACAAATCACGCACAATGTGAGGCAATTCAAAATTGTTAGGCAGCAACTTCTCATCAGACCATTTTGCTATGACTTATGGAATGAAGTTGCATTGCACAGTCACTTGCTAAGCTTTTGACTTAATTTTGTCCTTAGTGCTGATACATGTCCACTCGAATAATGGTTAAAGCATCCAGAACACACTGATGAGGTGTTTTTCGACGTCAAATGAAAGCAGCACCTAGAGATCAATAAATTAAAGATGCACAACATTTGTGTAGGTTTGAAGATAACATGTCACTTCAGTGATAGACGGGCAAGGGCGAGGAGAACGGCATGGCCACTTCTGGCTCATTAGCCATCATCAGCCACTCATACACAACCTCAGGTGGTCACCATGTGGGTTCGACTGGTGTCCTGTTGATACGAAGTTCAACGCTGTAACCATTGAGCCACTGGATCGTTTTTGCCGGTTTCGATCGGGAATATTAACACTGGTGGATGGGAGCACATTGATCAGTTAAGTATCTGCAGGTGTGGTGTCATTGGAGGAAGCCCGTGGCTAAATTCTTAGAGCGTTTAACTTCTAGTCAACAGGTCACGGGTTCGAGCCCCGGGTGGTGCACCACCTGCGGTTGTGCATCACTGGACAATGACGACTACTGAGGCAGAAATGATCATGCCAGTCTCCCTTGGTCTTTGTCGGCCTTGTTATTCTTCCTATAGTACTAGCCGCTGGGCGGTTACTGGCGGGGCTCGAGAGTGAACCCCAAGGCAGAATGGGATGAGTGAGTTCCGCTAGCGATCAATCATTGTTTGTGAACGAATGTCAGTATCTGCCGATGTAAACCGGCAAGATAACGTGCCTGTGGTTCAATGGTTTGAGTAGTGGACTTCTGATCAACAGGTCGCGAGTTCGAGCCTCAGTTAGTGCACTAACTGGTATTTTGTATGACTGTCTCATGACGGCAAATGCATCAGAACCGACCATTTCATTTTCCTTCTCTTTGCCAGCTTTATTCATCAGCTTATGGTACTGGCCGTTTGATGGCTGCTATCGGGGCCCGAGAGTGCTTTCCAAGGCCGAACGGGACGAAGGACTCCAGTTAGTGATCGATTAACGTTCATCAACGAGTAATGAAGACTTTAATCATCTATGCTATAATTTTTCGTTAAAAGTTGAAATGGGAAAAAATGGTCAGTGAGCATGCACCAGTACCAAATAAGAAATGTTAGAAACCACTGATTATTTTCAATGGGATTAATTATTTTACTGGTGACCAGTCCATTTACTACGAGAGGATCGTGCTGAGAAGTACCGCAAGCCAACATGTAATTACTGCTTGGATCTACAAAACAAACTGTGCCATTTCCGAACTTAGATTTCTCAGTAGAATCGGTGGAGATATTATTTCAGTAGAATGTGGAAAATGGGAACTTCTGAGGTTTCTTAGAAGTCTCTCCAGCATACAAAACTTGAGCAAACCTTGGGTTTTTTTGTCTAAGCTGATTTCATTGGATTTCCGACCCTCAGTATTCTGAAAATGACCCACATACTCAGCGGTTTAAAAAGGGCAAATCAGTTCCAGTCTCAACGTCATTATGACAATTTTAGCGGTGGTCAAAGCGAAGCTTTGCAAACAAAGTTGGCAAATAGCCACACACACACATTTTTGAATAATATCTTAACACTGTCCGAAATCAACCAAGAGACTTGTCGTCATCATGGTTAAAAGTTAAAAGAACTAGAATTAACAAATATATGGGAAGAAAGGAGTACCAAAGACTTAATGTTCAAGTAAAAAAACAATCCTGGAATATCCAGGGTCAAGGGTGTCAGCACTGGCCGAAAGGCCTTTCTTTCCTCTTCGGACAACTGCAAATGTAACCCATCTACAATAAATTAAACTTGGTAAGTTGGCGCGTAACGCCGCTACTGTTGAACGGCACTTACTCATCAACCTACCGTCGGAATGCATTTTTTACGCACTACGCAGATTTTTAGATAGAAATGTGCACACTTAGGATATGTCTTTAGATGGCAACTTATCAGCTGCAGCATTCACACCGTTAAGCCCACAGGACACAACTGCACAAGAAACAGATAAGGCCGACTTAACGAACCACATTTTATTCGCGTTTTTACTGCGGGCACTGGTGAGATCATCTGTTAATCTAACATCTGAACGGTGTAAGTTAGCACACTGCTGCATACTATTTAAATAAATCAGCAGATACCTTTCACTCGATTTTCAAAATCTTCTTCAGCCGCATGATGGCTGGGGTGTATCTAAGATATCGACAATTCTTTGTTTTAGAACGAAAGCCTCGAATCGGTTTTATTCAGTCCATGTAACACCTCGCGACTCGAACTAGGTTTCGTTGATCCCTTCAAGTCCTCAGCCGTCCTGATTATCCAATAGCTCGCCAATGCAGAAATCGCAAACTAAATCAAATTAAGATGCTAAGGATAGGCTAGAACGTCGCGAACTACTATTATATAAAACCACTGGAAGGAAGTATGTTTCAAGGAGCCTTATGCCGATACTGTCTGTAGACTTTGTATAGTTACTTTATAATGCACAACACTGGAATATTTGCCCTGACGGTGACAGTGCGTTGTACGTTATGCGCGTAATTGTTCTATTCTTTAGAGGCATTGGCGGCATTATTGGGATTACAGGGCAACAAGATGCATTAGGTTTTGTTTCTGAACTCTAGGATCTGCGGGCTGTCTGCAATGCACCACCTATACATAATGAAGACGTTCTCCCAAGAAAGGCATAGAAGGCAGAAATGCATATTTGTGTATTATTTCAAATAAAAAAATTAACGATGGCAACCTATGAGACGTGGGCTCGCAGCTCAATTTGTGATGCAATCCCTTTGAATAAACATCTCGATGGAATAACAGGGTATGTTTATATAATACCTTTCTGTCCTGAGTTGTCGTGGGACGATAGTTTCACCCTCGCAAGCGTTCCCGTTCACCTTTTGCCACAGAGATTGGACGCAGTGCTGTTGGCTTGCGTATGAAGAAGTATGTAGTGGGCACACTTGCGCACTATCAATCGTATGCTTTTTCTTCACACACATTTTTTTCTAATGATAAAAAACATATGAAAACAGATGGCAGGTGGCAATACGGCAAACCACTACGCGTGTCACACATGACCTGATCCAAACTACACTTCTTACTCCATAATAACGGTGATTCAGATCTCAAAAGAATGAAAATTCCATAAAAGCTTTACTATCAAGGAGACACAGCTATTTGAATTTTAGTTATAAGGACAACCTGGTCATCCAGTAAGATGGTAACCTTCAAAGCCGTGAATCATAGCTCGTCATAAAACTATCAGGTTCTACAAAGCCGTTGTATTAAGGAATAAGCTTATTTTGATGAGGAGATGTTCCACTGGGATGTTAAAGATAGGGAAAAAAATAAGACAATAATGGTTATTTCTGGCCTAATAGATGCTTTCGGATAGCGATAACCGAACCGGGGTTTTTCAACCCCTAAAGCTCGACCTCATGATCTGTTGGTTAGACGTTCACCACTTTAACTATAAAGCCACGATCTCGCCATTCTATACATTGTGATAGAAAATAGTAAAAATGATAGACTACTGCTCAGTGATTGGTTACGGGGATCATTCATACTGCTATGCCTTAGGGCTCACTCTCAAGCCCCGGTAGCGACACAGCACCTGTATAGACAGAATATTAGCACTGACAGGATAAGGAGCGTTGGACGTCTAGCCAGCAGGTCGCCGGTTCCATCCTCAGGTGTTGCAACACCCGCGGTTGAGTGTGGCTGGTTAGCAACGGCTATATATCCAAAAAAGACTATTCCAGGCTCCCTTGTCGTTGATGGCAATTTTCTTCTGCCTATGGCAGTTATTCACTTCGGGAAACAGGAAGAACAAACTAAACCATTGATTATAAAAAGTCATAAAACCTGTTACAGTTGGTATTATTTGGAATCCCAACGTCTCTGAAGAAGTAAATAGGTAACCTATTCCATTTTGTGTTTCCTCTCCAATGCATGTCCGTAAGAATGTAAACTTTTTAAATAAGTTTTAACTTTGAGGACCGCCCACAGATGCCGTGTGATTTAAGTGTGCTTCTTATCAGTCCTACTGAAATTTTCTCGTATTTGCTTATCAGGACACCAGTCAGTTAAGGATTTGCCTAATATTTCAGACAAACTATGCATTCCTTTAATATAATCCTTATCGGCAATTCAAAGGATGGTTTAAAAATGTAAATAACTCGAGCATTTACAAGAGGTTCCACATTTATAAGGCGTTATAATGAACGAAACGTTTCAAATTTGCACATTTGCGTGAGAGGACAATTAAAACCATTTTTTCCTAAGTTAATGGATAAGTTGGTTCATTACAACTGGCTGCATGTTTTTGGTACCTTGAATAAGAAATTCAACAATAAGAGTGTTAGCCTAAATGTGTAAAAGAGTCGCAGCTAACGGTTTTGTGTGCCATTGAATTTATGCAAACATGACACCATTTATTATCTAATGAGCTGTCGTTTATTTTCTACCTTGATTTTGGTTGTACCAGTCTTTTGATAAAATGCAAAAAGGGAAGCAATGGTGGATTAAATGTTTTGAAAGACCAAATGCAAAGAAAAACACTTATCCTCTCCTTTATTTTATACATTCGTTATTAAATTAATAGACCACGATAAATTATATTTAATAATAATCAGTTCCATGGCGAGTTCATGCTCTCAGGCTGCTCATCTGCATTTTTCCTTAATACCTGTGATCGTATGGAACAGTTGGAAGCTATGCGCTATCAACATTCGCCATTTAACTTTTTATTTAGCCAGGCAAACTGAGAGGTTGAAAATACGCTATTGTTTCAGCCAAGGACTGTAAACTTTATGTACTCAAAGGACCAAGTAAAATAAAAGTTTTCAAAAGATCAAAGTGCAAACGTGCACAAATATTCGTCTTTATCTCGAAGCTTGCTAACGATGAGATAAGGCAAATAAAATCTGCGCTAAAAGGCACCTCTTAAGCAGTAGATGCCACTCAGGAGTCCACTGAGCGACTTACCAGGAGCAAAACCATTGATACTCGTTCAAAAGGTATCCCAACAACAACTTCGACAGCTGCTACGGCTACCGAACAACAAGTACCAATGGCGCAGGACAAAAACAGTCCGCCTAAAACAAAAAAAGCCGTCCAAAACGCAAAACTGACGCCAAGAAGGAAAAAGCCAATGAACAACCGACTTCGAGAGATTCCTCAAAAAAGCTCGAACACGGGGCTTTGACCGTTGCCTTGTCCTTCACAGGAAATACTGAGATTCTCACACCAAGCACAAGCAGTGGATTTGATTCCCCAACCGAAACTACCACCTGCGATTCAAAATCGTCGAACCCGTGGAATTTGCCGAAACCAAAACAATGGATCAAAGCCAACACATAGCCAATCAGCATCTGCTCCATCATCACCAGTGCGCAACTTGAAACCTTCCCACCAGATAGTGGAAGACAGCGTCGTAGGTACAAAAACTGCCACGGACAGAAAAAAAGTTTCATAATACAGGGACTACCTGAATGAACAGCTGTGACTCCAGTAGACCGATATTCTGAAGATATGAACCACTTTCATGAACTCCTGCAAAATATACTGGAACCTTATACGTCGATTGAACTGGAAAAAACCTTTCGCCTTGGAAACCGGCCCGAAAGCCAATCTGAACCAACATATCCTAGGTCTCGAAGAGTTATCTTGACCAATAGCCAGGAAGCCAGTCTCATTCTGTCAAGTAAAAAACTCAAACCCTGGAGATTTTTTCAACAGGACTTCTCAGCTGCGGAGCGGAACAAATGCCATCAACTTGTCATTGAACTACAACGGCAGCTCAGCGAGGAGGAAATAAATTTGGTTATTTGCAACAACCAAGTGATCCATCGTCCATTGTTCTCCCCCTGGAGAGGCCCGTTTCGGAGTACACGCAGTTGGCCCAGTAAACAGGGGCTCGCGCCCGACTGTTAGCACTTTCCGAGCAAACCGAAAACTAACATTCCTGTACACCAATGCACAGAGTATATTATCGAAGCTCAACGAGCTTAAGATTCATGTCTGTTATCTATCTTAAGACATAATTTCCGTAACAGAAACGTGGTTGTCCCAACACGTGGACGACCGGGAGGTAACTATGACTGACTACCAACTTTTTAGAAAAGACAGGAAAGAGCGTCAAGGAGGCGGCGTACTCACATACGCGAAAAGCGAACTTACAGTTTTAAGACACAAAATATAAACTCGCGTTTACTTCCAAGGCGATATGGCTTCCATATAAGTGCCAGGTACATCAAGTCTAGATGTCCTGACAGTCTACGGCCCACCGAGAAGAGACCCCGTAGCCGATGCTTACCTGCTAGAGGAGCTTGAAAAGATAACTATACGGTTGGATATCCTGATCTTGGGTGATTTCAAGGCGCCTCACATCGACTGGAGCTCGACCTGCGCACATAGTTCTGATCTAGCCTTTGACCGTTGTCTTCTGAGCACGACGCTTAAGCTACTTCTCACACAACACGTCACTTTTCCAACAAGAGTGTGCGAAGGACAACAGGCCAATTGCCTGGACCTAGTTCTCATGAGCTCGCAGGACAGCATTGACGAAGTGTCATGTCTACCGCCGCTAGGTAAAAGTGACCACGTGGTACTGCGATGGGAGTACTCACTATTTTCTATACCAGCAAGACCCACAACAAGCAGAAGGAATATATGGCAAGGCAATTTCGGTGGAATGAGGGCTCAACTCTTGCACACTCAGTAGGAGCCTTTTTTTCTTTTGAAACATGACCGAGGGCTGGGGAACGTTCCGGGACATACTGCACAGGCTCATCGAAAATCACTGTCCGATTTTGGGAAAAAGGTTGACCAACAGACCGCGATGGCTTACACAGGCCTTCAAAATCGAAGTTAACAAAAAGGGAAATTGTGGAAAAAATCGCTTACGGACGGAACTCCAGCCTCTCTAAATGCGTACAAAATGCAGAGAAATCGGGCCAAGACAGGCTTTCAAATTGGACCTGCTGAACCGGGCCACCGTGAACCCAAAACTGTTTTACGGTTACCTCAGGCAGAATACACTGAACAAGGATCCGATACCCCTGCGGAGGATTGCTGAGGGCATAGACCTTACTGAAGATGGTGCGAAGGCTGATCATCTTTCGGAATTGTTCCAGTCTGTTTTCACAAAGGAAATGAGATACGATTACCCTACCAATGGCTTTGAAGTGGATACAATAGTCGAGACCGTTCATTTCACCGAGAATACTGTCCTCAAGGAACTTTTGAGGTTAAAGGAATCTACGTCACCGGGTCCCGATGAAGTACCTACAAAGCTGTTGAAAGAGCTCGCGAGAGAGTTGGCAAAACTACTCTCTTCGCTTTTCCAAACATCCAGACCGGAAGTCTACCAGCCGACTGGAAATCCGCATGGATTATGCCGCTCTATAGGGTGGAAGCCGGGCCTCTGCAAACAATTATCGACTGGTCAGCCTAACTTCAGTTTGCTGCTAAATCATGGAAAAAATAATTCAGCAACAACGAATGCGGTTCCTAGAACATAACAATCTGCTATCCGAGGTCCAGCACGGTTTCTGTAAAGGTAGATCCTGTGCCACAAATTTGCTCTACTGTTTAGAACGTTGGACTGAAGCGGTCGATAGAGGAAATACGGTGCACGCAGTCTATATCGACTTCAAAAAGGCTTTTGATAGCGTGTTGCACCACCGCCTTCTTTATTTACTCAATCGTATAGGCGTAAGAGTAAGACTTCTAACATGGATATAAAACTTCTTAACTGGTCGCTCACAAACTGTCCATATAAGCGACAAACAGTCGACCAAGGTTGAGGTTGAGAGTGGAGTTCCCCAAGGCTCTGTTCTCGGCCCTATTTCGTTCATTGTCTACATCAGCGATTGTGCCAACGAACTGGACTACGATATTGCCATGTTTGCCGATGATCTCAAACTTTGGCGCGTCATTTAAACTACGGCTGACGAAGAGAACTTGCAGGCAAACTTAAATCGACTCCAGAAATGTTCAAATGACCGGCTCTTACCATTTAATGAGAGCAAGAGCAACATCATACGAGTCGGGAAAAGCAATCTTTCGAATTGTACGGTTGAGCGACTAAATGGCATTTTGTTGAAAGAAGTGGATGCCCAAAAGGACCTGGGAGTCTGGATCACGCCCTCGCTCAAACCCTCCCTACATTGCGCAAAGTCTGAACTCTAAAAACCAGACATATATTGTAAAAAACAATGCTACTCTCCTCCCACCCAAGTCTGACCTCTAAAAAAAACCAGACATATATTGTAAACAACAATGCTACTCACTGTTTGCCAATACTATGTTAGTAGTGGTATATTTACACGTGCTAAATAGGGTTTTCAAAGGCATTGCCTATTATCCTCACCAAATAAACAAATAAACTGAAAGGTAGCGAAGTCAGCCTCGTTAAACGAGCTTATGCAGCCTTCACTACCGACTGCTTCGCATAAGTCTTCGGAACATTCGTGCAGCCACAGTTGGAGTCCGCTATCCAAGCTTGGAGACCCTGGAAGGTGAAGGATATCAACATCCTCGAAAAGGTCCAAAGGTGAGCAACAAAACTTGTCCTTGGACTTGGCTCACAGCCTTATGAAACACGGCTATTAAATCTCAATTTCTTTCCCTTGCCCTATAGACAGCTTCGGGAGGACCTGATACTACCTTCCGCATACTACGCGTCCAGGACTTTTGTCTCGTCCCAGCTGATTTCTTCGAGTTAGCAACAACAACGAATTTGAGAGGTCATCCTCTCAAATTACGTGTGACTGGAGCAAGCCTAGACACTCAGAAGTACTTCTTCGCCAAAAGAGTATTTGAAGCTTGGAATAGTCTACCTCTGGATGTTGTTATGTCGGACTCCTTGGAGGTTTTTAAGTGAAAGTAAGATCGATATAATGGTGCGAGCTACAACACTAACTGAAAGCTGCAAGTGTGACGTCATAAAATAAGGCATTTATGATACTACTAGCTATATTTGATTAACATTTTTTATGTTTGTTATTTTCGTTCGAGGACTTGCATTCTCCCATTATTCCCATACTGGGGTCCTCGAGGTCTTCGCTGCTTAACTTATTTGCACACCTTGGTGACACCGTGAGTATTCGCATCAGCTGGACCTGGCGACCGTCGTCCATGAGGTGTATGAACGTTCTCCCTTGGTTCGAACCGCAATGGACCGAGGATGATCTGGACATATATTTCCGCCTTTGAAATCCCTCATAGGACTCTGCTATCAGCAAGGGAGAATCTGGCTGATTCATGTGACCTCCGCAATGCCCCCCGTTAGACCCCCAGGGGCGACAGTTGTTTCTCCAAAATATCACCGGGAGTTTTTTTTTCTCTGTCTGCTCTTTTTCAACTATGTTCCACTATGTTGGCCTCGCCAGCATATCAAGATACTTTTTGTTTGATATCACAACTCGCAAGTTCAAATAGGGAATTCAAAGGTGACTCACCTACATCTCCCTAAAATATACTGATACTGATGTCATGAATCGAGAAATTTAAAACTCTCTGCCGAAACAAGGGAATTTTCATGATGGTAAGGAAACCGGCGTAATTTTAATGGACAGCAAAGACTAAATTATGAAAAAACAGTCAATTCTGTGGGACCAGAGAAAGAGCAGAAAGTCAGAAAAGGAGAGGGATAGTATAGATAAGTTTAAAAAAACTTTCTGACATTATGGAAAGACGTCAAGCTGACAGTTTCGTAAGCGAACACGACCCAGAGAGTCTCTGATATGTCCACACGCAGATGCCTAATTTATACGGCTTGTCGAAGATCCACAAGGATGGCATAACTGTTCGTCTAATCTTGGTTAGGCGGAACTTTCCGTACCATGCTAAAGCGAAATGGCGAGCGGAGAAACATAAGCAAGTATAGGAACATCCAGCAACCACTTAGCTACCGAGGGATAAATAAATTTGATGATGGCGTGAAAAACATCCACCTGGACGCAACTTCGTTGTCTTCAATAGATGCCTTTTCTATCTTTTCGAACGTTCTGGTCATGGAAACAGTCAACTACCTCTGTAAATAAATGTCTTCTAATCAACTGGATATATGAATTTTGGTAAATGCCCTCAGAGAACTGTTATTGCGATGTACATTAAACGTACAGCTCCTATTTGAGAGCAACCTGTGTTGATAGGTGGATGGAGTAGCTAAAGGCTCGTCTCTTGGCCCGCTTCTGGCAAATTATTTTATGAGAACACTGAAAAATGTAAGTCGTTATAGATAAACAAAAAGTCTGAGATACTATATGTGTTATGCGGATGATGTATGCGTGGTTGCACCTGAACAAGTCCATATTACAGCTACGATAGATGTCAAAAAACAGGCCTAACCGTCAATTAAAGTTACGCTGGAAGGAAAACCAGTCCAGACCGAGCCTACTTCTTGACAAGATTCCGAGTATGTTGCCTGACTGCATTATTCGACGAACCGAAATGTAAGCTTTATTTAATGTGTTTTTTAATACAAAGCGCGAAAGGATCTGCTTGGTTGCTATTATTGAAGGCGACCTTAAGACTGTCGAACGTGTTTAGCTTTAAATTCCTCAGAAATTAATCGCAAACTTGGATTAACGCTATTAATTTAAGTCCTTGTAGGCGTAGTTTTAATTTCTTATTCGAACACTTGAGCCAACCTCTTTAAGCAACAGTATAATAACCACTTAATACTCATTAAATTGCCAGCAGCCAGTCAGTCTTATATGCAGGGATTACATGCTAGATCATATTTGCAGCTAGTACATGTGATATCAATGACTTGTGTCGGGTAACTGAATCAATTGATTTCGGACATAAAACGGATACTAATCGATTCCTTGATAAGAAATTGGCCGAAAAACCACTAAACTCCCTGGTGCTAACGACAGACAAGAAAAAAGAATTTCGAGCCATGTCTTTTTTAAGGATACATATCGAGAGAAATTTTAGGAAGGCTCTTAGGTGAACCAATGTCAAGTGCCGTCCCAGCAGCTAATGCTCGCGTTCTATATGGAGAAGGCAAGGACAAACAACAAGTTCGGACCAACTTTACGTAAATTTATTCCTCGACTTGCTCCTGTGGGGGAACGGTTCATTGGTCGCAGGAACTAGAGTTTTCCAAAAGGATGTGCGAGCAATTTTCGGCATGCTTAAGAAAGAAACAAATAAGGAACATTAATAACTCTATCCTTGCGCATATGATATTCACTGACTACGACGTAGACGCAAGAGACGACTTCCGGGTGATTTAAAATGACCACTCGAGCTGTCCGAAATCACTTAAACAGTATCTTTTGTTTACGATAGTACGCGGCGGCTGCGATCCTTTTCGAGCCGCACTTCATACATCACATGCAGTTGTCATGGCTCAAAGCCAGTTTCTCGCGTATAATTCCTTTTTCCGGTGGCCATCATCTCCCTTGAGACTGATCATAAGACATTAAATGCAATTTTGTTTTTCTCCCTCGCTATGCCCCCATCTTAGCTACAGCATGATTTTGTTACTGGCTCGAAACCTTAACTTACTCCTGTAGCAATATAAATGTACAGGCCCTACGAAAATTTATCAAAAGCAGAAGTATGTTTGCCACATTTTGTTTTATTAACTGTCGTCAGTTGAATGCGAATACAAAACTTTGACGCAGTTTTACCTACGTGTTTGCTTCTGCGATGTACTTTTCCAGGGTTTACTCATATGTGGCAGTGCTGCTCATATTTTCTAGCGCATTTTGTGGAGTTTTCTCATGGTAAAGGAAAGCAGTACAACCTTTTTTGAAAAAACTGAACATAATTTAACTTCACTGTACCTCACCTGTATTTTGTTGAGCGATAGACCACAAATAATCGTGGTTTCCCTTCAGCCCAAGGAATTCTTTCGATTGAATTTGGATCTAACTTGGCTAAATATAATGCGACACAACGCAAGTACTGAGCTTCAACAGCAGCCACCCAATCAGGCACAAATGCTGTTGCGTACTGGCACAATAGTAGCGTATGGCGATCCACTGCAAAGAACCAGAAGACAAGGTTGCGGAATTCTCGTACCTTCGATGGGTGTTAAGAGCAAACAGCTACCCGCGCAACATTGTCGACAGTTGCATGCGCAGCCAAGGCGAGAGATCGAACCACACCAGCCCCAAATTTTGGCGAGTACTATCGTACGTGAAGGATTTCTGAAAACCGTTAGCAGTCTTCTCACACCCCTCGGAGTTGTAGTTGCACACTGACCAGACGCAACTGTCAGGGGCCAAAAAATGAGGCCAAAGGATCCCTTACCACTGCAAGAAACGTTTGGAGCTGTTTACCGAATCTGGTGCAGTTGCAGACAAAGCAACTGCATTGGAGAAACTAGGAGACTACTCCGCACACGAATGACCGAGCACGCGGCAGCAGTGAGGAGGAAATACTCAAATTCTCAAGTCACAGTTCAGGTGACGGGATCCGGGTACACCTTTAAGTTTGACGAGGCCGAAATTCTTGCAAGTCTGACAACCGCATGAGCTGTGAACTGCATGCGTCGTGGTTCTCTGGCTCGCAGTCAAAAAAATAAGGACAAAGTTCCCGCGTGTCAGCATTCTGTGTTGCGAGTTTGTTTAGGCAAAATTGCTAGCCATGCGGAGATGATGAGCGTGACCAGTAGTCCCGGTGACAGTGAGCCAAATTGCCGAGTAATTGTCAAGCCAGGATTCCACAACGGTGATGAAATCACTGCAATTAACGACTCTGGTACAGACCAAAAAGTAACTATCACATCAACTTTGACGCCGCAGCGATGCACAGGAGGTCTACTAGCGATAGTAGGCCACTGTTTGCCTGGCAAGCACGCCCTACAAATACTGCGCAACTTTTGCCCCAAGTAATTTTCTTTGCAACTGTCTCTGATGCTCGGTGCGATAGAGAATTCGAAATGTCAGCCCAAGAAACGCCATGTTCCAGTGATCGCCTCTTCTTCTGCTGGGCTAATTCATGGAACAATCCTGTTGCTTCTTTTAGCAATGTGACCCGATTATTTTATGGAACAAACCTGGTGCTATATCAGACCAACTGCAGTAACTTTCCAAAATTTCTCATAAGTTTAACTTCCAAATGTTCCATCCGATCACAGTAATTTAGAAAACTGCAGATGTAGACTTTTCACTAGTAGTTTTGGCAGGCTGTTGAATTCGAGCCGCCATGTTTTTTGATCTCTATTCACGTGGGCATTTTCTGTATATGTATACTTCTCAGCCTATTCCCTTTTGATATCTTGATTATTTTTTTGTTATTTTGTTTCGTTTTTTGTCTGAACTACGACTATTAGGTTATATCTACAGTCTGCCAGCAACTATTTGAATGAACCTCAATCTGAAAATTTACTTATGAATTTCCACGACGCCAGCTGTTGTACTTTTCAGACAGTATGTCGAATTTTTCGATCCGTCCGTGTCAATTTTATCCCGGTTTCATCAGCAAAGGCCTATACAGCGGTAAAAACACCACTGCAGTTGGCATATTGCTCTCAAGCCTCAACCAAATATCGAATTGTAAAATGCTTGCTTCCTGTTGGCAAACTGTCGTTTGATTATTTAAAAAAATCCACGATATGGAGCTACTCATGTTGAAAAAAGATCCCAGTAAGACGAAATGTATTTGTCTTTAAGAGGCACAGTTAAAAAGTGACATTTACGTGCAACTTATTATCACCCCGTCTTTCGGCTGCTTTTGAATTGATAGAAAATCTGCATAATGCAGCAGAGGCAGTTGAGTCGCTATTTCAGTCAAACAGAATTGGTTTCGTAATTGTCAGTCCCTATTCTCATACTCGAAAGACTTTATAGACGTCATCGCTGTCATATGCAAACCGCGTTGTTAAAGTTCTTTCAAATGTATTTTATTTAGTAGTATTTATATTACCCCGCAACCTGTGAAGTTGCCTTAACCCGATTTGTCTTTCGAAAAAAACTTACTTTATTGTCTTGCGAACAAATTATTCCATTCTGTGGGTATTTTAACCGTGATAATCTAGTTTACTGCAATACTCGCGTGGATAGCCCTCCGGATCTCGTTTTGACCAATCAACCCAAGTTTCTCTTGTTAACTATCGAGCCCTTTTTTCAGGTTCCGGCCATTTGGTTTTCCCAAAATTTATTCCACTTATTTACGTGTGCTGTTAATCAAACCCCAAAGAATAATTAACGTTCGCAACACGTCCCCACTAAACAGTCACCTGCTTCCGACTTGTATATATTACACCATCCCCGCTTTCCACAGAAAATCCAATGTCGAAATGTGCTCCAGTTCTCTAACAATATTTTTAAATGAAATTTTCAATATCTGCTGTCCTCTTTACACCGCCATGGTTAGAACAGACAGAAGATCTTCTCCTTATATTAAATTCTTAAGACGAAAAATGAATTTCTATACGAAGTATGCCTACGTGGCATTTTAAAGAATGGTAATGGCCTTATAAAAAAGCTGATATACAGACTGAACGACCTGTTTGTTAGTCATTTTTCGTTTCTGCTTCTACATCTTTATTTCACCTCTCATCGGCTGAACTCTGGAGGAATCTTAAGCATCTCAATGGTCGATGCGGCTAACCGGCACATGTTGATGCCAACTTACAGTTGGTGACATAATTCCTTATGCAATATTTTCTAAAAATTTGATTAAAAAGTTAAATACTCACTTTTTGTTGTTATTTTTTGTTTTGTCAGTGGATTTGAGGCTCAGAATGCGTTTTTTTAAAGATCTCTGTATGCTTACTGCAGTATATTTAAGGAAAACATAAAATATTGTGGCGAAATTGGAGGTTGCCGGACACTCAAGTTATTTCCTATACTATCTAATATTGCAGAGAAAAGTTCATGGCTTTTTTACATTGTTTTATACAAGAAAATCAATAAAAGTAACAAAGTTTCCAAATATATCCCTTCTGGTTTGGAGGATTTCATCTTAATTTACTGAAAATCAGGTGAAAGTAAGTGTGAGAAATCGCAGTTATTTTCAAAAAAAGCAAATAATACAGAACAATAAATTAAATTTTGCAAATTTCGGACGTTTTTTGCCACAAAATGCAAGAATAAACTTGTTTGCCAGTATGCTTTATTTTGATATAGTGACAACGCGGACCGATTACAAGATAAATACGGGTTGCCTTATAGATTGATATGAATGAAGGCTATTACAAATTGGAAGCATGGAATAAGGTAGTTATTTTTATACTGTACTATCTGCTTATCTATAATAAAGAAACATAATAGAAAGAAAATAACAAGGTTATGCAAAATAAAATTTTATATATTTTGCCACTCTGGTGTGTATTTAAAATCTTAGGACGGGGCACTAAAGTAAAAATATATAGACGAAACGCTCAAATAAAAAGCCAAAAGTGTGTTTTTTTATCAGCGGAAATTGGAGCAATTGTTTTCAAGAAAGTCAAGAAACCGGTCAAAATTCCACTTTTAAAAAAAAAAAATTACGCAGACAATTGACAGTGAATTATCAACCTCAAGCACTTGCGCATATCGATGCCGACTTAAAACCTCTAAGTGGATATTATATCCTCACGCCCACTGAATCTATTTCTCCCGTAAACAACACTTCACTGCTGTCAAGTGTCTTCTCTCATGTGTAGGCTGCAACAGTGGAAAAACACCTGAAAAAGGTCAATGGTTCAACAGCTGGCGGTCCAGATGTTGTCTCACCATTTGTCCTCAAGTCTTGTTGCTCACCGATAACCCCTGTGTTGATACACCTTATCAACACATCCCTCATGGAGTCTAAGATTCCCAACATTTGGCGTACAGTAAGGATTACTTCTGTCCCAAAAAATCCACCAATGTTGGTCCTACGTCTTTTCGTCCAATGGCCTGCTCTTCCGCTTTAATCAAGCTTACTTAAAAATTACACCATTCTCCTCCACTTTCTCCGGTTCACTGCAATTTGCATATAAGGCCAGGCGTAATACCCTAGGTGCCGTTGCTCTTCTGGTCCATTCTGATCTAAGAGGCTTAGCTAAAGGCTGTCGTGCGTACCTGTGCGCGTTTTCTGACTACTCCTCTTCCTCCAATACAATCCCACGCCATCTCCTCCTTAACAAACCAACCTCCTGTAGCTATCACGGTTTGTTGCTTTCTTGGCTCAAAGACTAATTTACTTCCCGCACTCAATTCGTACAATCCGGCACGCGGAAACCAGGGATCCTGTCTAACAACTGCGGAGGTCTTCCTGGTGCTATTTATCCCCTCACTTCTTCACTCTTCACACTGATGATTTGAGATCGCCAAATGACTGTCTATATATAAAATATGCCGATAATATGGTTGCTGGCCATCCTCTTAAAGATCTGACACATCTCCAGTTTTTGAATGATGGTCTGGATTATGTCTCAACATGGTCGTCAGACAATGGTCTTCTTCTTAACAATCAAACATTTTTTCAGTGTGTTTTTCGACGGCAGCCCTCGTCTAGTCCTGAATCACTGGATATCCTCCCCAACGGGGTATCCTCCTTCCGGTACCTTGGCATCCCAATGACATCAAATCTTTCATTCTTCTTTCATGTTTATACACTGTTTATTAAATTTGCAAACTTATTTATTATATTCGCCGTTTAAGTTCCAGTCACACACCTCAATCCCTAATCGAGCGATTTATAGACGCTTGTAGTCTCCCCTTCATTCTCTATTGTTCTCCTGTTATTTTTCCAGTATTGCTTAAAAAGGAATTTGCTGATTTTAAAACACATCCCTTGAATGCTATCTTCTGCTGCAGGTGCTTCGTATATGTTTAGTGGATACAGTAATAGAACGACACTTCACAGCGGTAAAAAAATTCGCTTATTGAATTTTTGACGTTGTTGTCCATCCCCTCTACTCTGACCTAATTGCCGCAAAGTCTTCCCGTCCCATGCGCCGAGGCTTCCGAAATATCTTTTACCGTATATCAGCATAAAAGCGCTATGTACAACCGTTTCTAGCACGCTATCTTACGTGTAAAAAGATACCAGTTTAAAACATTTGACTCTGTTACTTTATATTATGATCTCAGTGAATATGGAAAACCGTTTTTTTGCTGAAAAATTTCGAATTATACGTTCAAATAAAGCATTTTCATCTCTCTCTCTCTCTCTGACTCATGATTATAATGGAAAAAAATATTTGAGGAATATATTGAACTGATTCCCATGTTGTCGCACTTGAGATTACGCTAGACGTTAGCTATCAATAATATATATATATATATACATATATATATATATATATATATATATATGCAGAATTACATCACCGACAAAGACAAGGGAGACTGGAATGGCCATTTCTGGCTTATTAGCCGTCAGCAGCCAGCCATACCCAACCCTAGGCGCTGCGGCTCCCGAGGCTCGAACTCGCGACCTGTTGGGCACAAGTCTAATGATCTACCCACTGCGCCACTAGCTCGATGTCTTGCTGGTTTTTAAACGGGAATATTAGCTATGGTAAGTAAGCACTCACCGATCATTTACAGGACTCACTCGTCCCGTTGTGCCTTGGGGCTAACTCTCAAGCCCCGCCAGCAGCCAGCAGCAGCTATATATACATATATATATATATATATATATATATATATATATATATATATATATGGAAACCGACAAAGACAAGGGAGACCGGAATGGCCATTTCTGGCTTATAAGCCGTCATCAGCCAGTCATACCCAATCCCAAGTGTGGCACACCTGGGATTTGAACCCGCGACCTTTGGTATTTGAGTCGAACGCTCTACCATTGAGCCACGGGCTCGTTGTTTTGTCGGTTGTGATCAAGAATATGATGATAAAGTGGGGCTCACCGATCTGCTTAAGGAACATACATGTTCCGTTGTGCCCTGGAGCTCAGACTAGAGCCCTCACAGGCGGTCGCATACCGACGTGTAGCATATGACGGAATGGAACCGACAAAGACAAGGGAGACCGGAATGGCCATTTCTGGCTTATTAGCCGTCATCAGCCAGTCATACCCAATCCCAAGTGTGGCACACCTGGGATTCGAACCCGCGACCTTTGGTATTTGCGTCGAACGCTCTACCATTGAGCCACGGGCTCGTTGTTTTGTCGGTTGTGATCGGGAATATGATGATAGTGTGGGGCTCACCTATCTGCTTAAGGAACATACATGTTCCGTTGTGCCCTGGAGCTCAGACTAGAGCCCTCATAGGCGGTCGCATAGCGACGTATATATATATATATATATATATATATATATATATATATATATATATATATATATATCGCGTTCATCATCTCCTGAAGAAAACAAAGAAGAATAGGGGGCGAGTTTATGGACCGAATTGTATTTGTACTGAAGTTTTGAAAGCATTCTCGCTTCCATCAGCAGAGTAAAGTGCTTGCTGCTCCTAATGGTCTTGAGTTAGTCAGTCTTGCCGCGTGCCGCGTATTATATACATTGGTGGACGCGTGAACTTTGACCCGCCCGTTCGCTGCTGACTTCCTTTGACCTCCCCGAGGTTGAACGCCGGTGGTCTCGCGTGAATGCTGCCCTTTTTGGAGCCGTCATAGATTTAGGCATGGCAGCGGGCCTGTTGGCCTCCTCCATGTCCATCAGTGGACTGCTCAGTCGCTTGTATTCTCCCCCTCATTCTCTATAGTTCTCCTGTTATTTTTCCAGTATTGCTTAAAAAGGATTTACTGATTTTGAAAGCACATCTTTCGAATTCTCTCTTCTGCTGCCGGTGTTTCTTATATTTTTATTGCATAAAGTAATGGAATGACTTTTCAACACGGTTAAACAATTCGCTCATTGAATAATTGACAAGGTTTTCTTATACCTTCACTCTGAACTAATTGTCGCGGAGTCTTCCCGTCCCATGCTCAAAGGCTAACGATATTGCTTTTAACGTACATCGGTATACCAGCGTTCTGTACTACTGTTTATAGCACGCTGTTTTACATGTAAAGAGACAGAAATCCAGAAACTTAGATTGGAATTTTCTCATCATTAGATGCCAGTTTTAAACTTTGGACTCTGCTTCTTTTTCTTATGGTCTCAGTGGATGGAGAAACGTTTTTCTGAAAATTTTGAATGATATTTTCAACATAAAGAGCATTCATTTTTTTTCTGAAGACAACAATTTATGAAATTTTTAAATTTTTAAAATTATAGCCACATTGTTATTTTCAAATCGTTCAATACCCTCAAATAAACGCTTCGTGTATGTATTTCTGTGACAAAAGGACGAAAGGAGGTTAAATTTTTTAGGCTGTATGTAAAGAAATGTAAACCGTCAGTATGGTCGAAGGGTTCCACGAATTTCGAATATAAATATGTGATCACTGATTACGGACCCATCCTAATTGCAGAGTTAAACTAGGCTTCTCCGATTTATTTGTGAACGGGACCGCAGACGATGTGGCCAGTAAAAACCCGCTGAAACATTGTGATCGGTAATAGTGACAAAAAACTCTCTTATTTTACTCCATGTTCGTGATTTTCTTAATATTATTTCTCTCATGGCTCATAGGAAAAAAAATAATATTATCAGTATATTGCGAGATAGCCGTCCACTAACGCAGCTATAGCGGCAAGCTTTCTGGTTCCCACGGGTATTACAACTATTAAGAGTCCTCGGATATATTATTCTAATGATAAGTGATAAGTTGAATTACTACTGACAAGAAGAAAGCAAACCGTGATGGCCACCTTTGTCCGGCTAATGATTCTCAGTCAGGCAAACTGCAATCACTGGGTCGATAAATTCATCCCTAGAGTCCCCACTCTGGATATTGGAAAAAAGGTTCACAAAAAACGATTGCAACTGACATGTCAGGGAACCGTAACTAAAATGCAAGGAAGATATGGCTTAATGAGAACGAGATCTTTTTTGGACCCGTGGTTTCGCCAAAATGGTGTGTGGGGTATGATGGACTCGTATCGGTTGGTAAGATTCGAACGACCATCGGACACATTATCAGTTGTCAGTAGCCTCTGTGACATGCTTAAATAAAGACTGCTCATATTCCAACCTCAGGTAAACGTAGGCCATTGAGGAGTGCTTGACTAGTAGCGGCAAATGATCCATAGACTCCTTTTTCAAGTTGTTTGGTCCACGCGTATACTGTTTGTTTCCTATGAAATATAATTATTTCTACTGACAAGTAAAAGTAGACATTTATGAGTCTAATTAACGCATCCTTATCGCTATTATTCAGATTCATATTGCTACACGAAAACTTTTATTAAATATACTACAATGCCGGTTGGCAGATACAAAAGGCATTTTTGCGTTTCTTTATTTTTTCCGTTAATGTTCTATTAAGCCTATGCCTTTAGAATTTTACACTGGCAATTAGACCACTTAAAAAGCTCTAGAAATGAAATTATAACTACCGGAGATTTTCAAATGACAACGAAAATTGCGGCGCTATTCGGCAAAAGCCTAGTACCCACTTCCTCATGTATTCCGTTAGCACAATCAGTAAAAATCATGGATTATTCTCATTAAATTCTCAGCGCAGAATTTGCCAGGATATGGGAACAGGAACACCTACCGCTAGCATCTGTGCTTTTGCGCAAAATTCCAGGTGGGATAACTATTCACGTGGCTTAAACTTACCGAGGCCCCAGAGTTTATCAAATGTAAGTCAAACGAATATTTTAAATCTGCCAAAATCCTCCACTAATCAAATGTGCATTGTAGAAATCTGGTGGATTTTAGATAGATTGCTCAGGAAATCCTGTTTGAGCAGTCAGCTTACTGTGTCATAATTGGTTGATTCCATACGTTGCGGTGAGCTAGGCAGTTAATTTGCCCCAATCATGATTAAACGCACGGCGCACCGTAGAGCGTCGTAGCTCAGTTGGCTAGAGTGTTCACTGTACTAAAGCCTTCGTCTAGCAGACGTGGTTTAAAAGCCTACCACGGCCGCCGAGATTTTCCCAAGTTGGTCAAACGATTTATTCAAATTTGCCAAACTCTACTAATTCATTGTGCCTGGTAGTCATCTGGTGGATTCTAGATTGATTGCTTAGAAAATCATGCTTAGTCAGTCTGCTGACTGTATCAGAAGTTGCGGATTCCATACGTTGCAGCAGGCCGGACGGGTAATTAGACCCAAGTGTGATTAAATTCATAGCCCGCGGTGGGCCTTTTAGCGCAGTTGGCTAAAGCTTGGCTGTAGTAAAGACTTCCCCTTACAGACATTGTTTTCGAATTCCACCGAGGCCGCCAAGTTTTCAAAAGTGGGTCAAAGTATTAAATAAACTCTGCCAAAATCCTCTAACGACTAATTGCACCTGGAAGTCATCTCGTGGATTCTAGATTGATTTCTTAGGGAATCCTGCTACGGCAGTCAGTTTACTGTATCAGAATTGGTGGATTCCATAAAATGCATTATGCTGGATGGGTAGTTTGACCTATTTATGATTAAATTAACGTCTTATGCCGGGGCCTAGTAGCTCAGTTGGCTAGAGCCTTGGCTGTGCTAAAGCCTTCCCCTTGCTGGCGTGGGTTCATATCCCGACCGAGGCTGCCGAGTTTTTCACAAGTGGGTCAAAGGAATTATTCAAATTTGCCAAAATCCTATGCTTATTAATTTTGCCTGGTAGACATCTGGTGGATTCTAGATTGATTGCTTAGGAAATCCTGCATTGGCAGTCAGCTACTGTATCAGAAGTGGTGAAATCCATACGGGTAATTTGACCCATTCGTGATTTAACTCACGGCTTCCGTTGGGGCCTCGTAGCTCATTTGGCTAGAGCGTTGGCTTTACTAAAGATTTCCTCTTGCTGTAATGGGTACAAACCCTACCAAGGCCGCAGAGATTTTCACACGTGGGTCAAATGAATTACTCAAATCTGCCAAAAGCCTCTACTTAGTAATTTTGCCTGGAAGTTATCTGGTGGATTCTTGATTGACTGATGAGGAAATCCTGTTTTGACAGTCAGCGTACTGTATCAGAAATGGTGTAATCCATGCGTTTCATTAGACTGGACGGGAAACTTGAACATTTGTGGTTTAACTCATGGCTTCTGGTGGGGTCTCAGTGCTCAGTTAGCTAAAGTGTTGGCTGAAATAAAGCTTTCCCATTACTGGCATGGATTCGAAACCTACCAAGGCTGCCGTGTGTTCCAGAAGTGGGCCAAACGAATTATTCAAATCTGCAAAAACCCACTACTTATTAATTTTGCCTGGTAGTCATCTGGTGGATTCTAGATTAGTTGATGAGGAAATCCTCCATTGCCAGTCAGCTGACCGTATCCGAAATGGTGGATCCCATACGTTGAAGTAAGCTTGGCGGGTAACTTGACCTAATTTTGATTAATCAAACGGCTCCCAGTGGGGCATCGTAGCTCAGTTGGCTAGAGCGTTGGCTGTACTAAAGCCTTCCCCTTGCTGGCGTGGGTTCGTATCTGACCGAGGCTCCCGAGTTTTGTACAAGTGGGTTAAACGAATTATTCAAATCTGCCAAAATCCTATGCTTATTAATTTTGCCTGGTAGACATCTGGTGTATTCTACATTTATTGATGAGGAAATCCTGCTTTGGCAGTCAGCTGACCGTATCCGAAATGGTGGATTTCATACCACTATTTTGGACGGGTAACTTGACCCAAGTATGAAAAATCTCGCAGCTATCATTGCGGCCTCGAGCTCACTTGGCTAGAGCGTTGGCTGTACTACAGCCTTCTCCTAGCTAGCGTGGGTTCGAACCCCACCGAGTCCACTGAATTGATTGATGAGGAAATCCTGCTTTTGGCAGTCAGCTTACTGTATCGTAATTGGTGGATTTCATACCACTATATTGGACGGGTAACTTGATCCAAGTGTGAAAAATCTCGCAGCTATCATTGGGGCCTCGAGCTCACTTTGGCTAGAGCGTTGGCTGTACTACAGCCTTCTCCTAGCTAGCGTGGGTTCGAACCCCACCGAGTCCACTGAATTGATTGATGAGGAAATCCTGCTTTGGCAGTCAGCTTACTGTATCGTAATTGGTGGATTTCATACCACTATATTGGACGGGTAACTTGACCCAAGTGTGAAAAAAATCTCGCAGCTATCATTGCGGCCTCGAGCTCACTTGGCTAGAGCGTTGGCTGTACTACAGCCTTCTCCTAGCTAGCGTGGGTTCGAACCCCACCGAGTCCACTGAATTGATTGATGAGGAAATCCTGCTTTGGCAGTCAGCTTACTGTATCGTAATTGGTGGATTTCGTACCACTATATTGGACGGGTAACTTGACCCAAGTGTGAAAATTCTCGCAGCTATCATTGGGGCCTCGAGCTCACTTGGCTAGAGCGTTGGCTGTACTACAGCCTTCTCCTAGCTAGCGTGGGTTCGAACCCCACCGAGTCCACTGAATTGATTGATGAGGAAATCCTGCTTTGGCAGTCAGCTTACTGTATCGTAATTGGTGGATTTCATACCACTATATTGGACGGGTAACTTGACCCAAGTGTGAAAAATCTCGCAGCTATCATTGGGGCCTCGAGCTCACTTGGCTAGAGCGTTGGCTGTACTACAGCCTTCTCCTAGCTAGCGTGGGTTCGAACCCCACCGAGTCCACTGAATTGATTGATGAGGAAATCCTGCTTTGGCAGTCAGCTTACTGTATCGTAATTGGTGGATTTCATACCACTATATTGGACGGGTAACTTGACCCAAGTGTGAAAAATCTCGCAGCTATCATTGCGGCCTCGAGCTCACTTGGCTAGAGCGTTGGCTGTACTACAGCCTTCTCCTAGCTAGCGTGGGTTCGAACCCCACCGAGTCCACTGAATTGATTGATGAGGAAATCCTGCTTTGGCAGTCAGCTTACTGTATCGTAATTGGTGGATTTCATACCACTATATTGGACGGGTAACTTGACCCAAGTGTGAAAAATTCTCGCAGCTATCATTGGGGCCTCGAGCTCACTTGGCTAGAGCGTTGGCTGTACTACAGCCTTCTCTAGCTAGCGTGGGTTCGAACCCCACCGAGTCCACTGAATTGATTGATGAGGAAATCCTGCTTTGGCAGTCAGCTTACTGTATCGTAATTGGTGGATTTCGTACCACTATATTCGACGGGTAACTTGACCCAAGTGTGAAAAATCTCGCAGCTATCATTGGGGCCTCGAGCTCACTTTGGCTAGAGCGTTGGCTGTACTACAGCCTTCTCCTAGCTAGCGTGGGTTCGAACCCCACCGAGTCCACTGAATTGATTGATGAGGAAATCCTGCTTTGGCAGTCAGCTTACTGTATCGTAATTGGTGGATTTCATACCACTATATTGGACGGGTAACTTGACCCAAGTGTGAAAAAAATCTCGCAGCTATCATTGCGGCCTCGAGCTCACTTGGCTAGAGCGTTGGCTGTACTACAGCCTTCTCCTAGCTAGCGTGGGTTCGAACCCCACCGAGTCCACTGAATTGATTGATGAGGAAATCCTGCTTTGGCAGTCAGCTTACTGTATCGTAATTGGTGGATTTCATACCACTATATTGGACGGGTAACTTGACCCAAGTGTGAAAAAAATCTCGCAGCTATCATTGGGGCCTCGAGCTCACTTGGCTAGAGCGTTGGCTGTACTACAGCCTTCTCCTAGCTAGCGTGGGTTCGAACCCCACCGAGTCCACTGAATTGATTGATGAGGAAATCCTGCTTTGGCAGTCAGCTTACTGTATCGTAATTGGTGGATTTCATACCACTATATTGGACGGGTAACTTGACCCAAGTGTGAAAAATCTCGCAGCTATCATTGGGGCCTCGAGCTCACTTGGCTAGAGCGTTGGCTGTACTACAGCCTTCTCCTAGCTAGCGTGGGTTCGAACCCCACCGAGTCCACTGAATTGATTGATGAGGAAATCCTGCTTTGGCAGTCAGCTTACTGTATCGTAATTGGTGGATTTCATACCACTATATTCGACGGGTAACTTGACCCAAGTGTGAAAAAAATCTCGCAGCTATCATTGCGGGCCTCGAGCTCACTTGGCTAGAGCGTTGGCTGTACTACAGCCTTCTCCTAGCTAGCGTGGGTTCGAACCCCACCGAGTCCACTGAATTGATTGATGAGGAAATCCTGCTTTGGCAGTCAGCTTACTGTATCGTAATTGGTGGATTTCATACCACTATATTGGACGGGTAACTTGACCCAAGTGTGAAAATTCTCGCAGCTATCATTGGGGCCTCGAGCTCACTTGGCTAGAGCGTTGGCTGTACTACAGCCTTCTCCTAGCTAGCGTGGGTTCGAACCCCACCGAGTCCACTGAATTGATTGATGAGGAAATCCTGCTTTGGCAGTCAGCTTACTGTATCGTAATTGGTGGATTTCGTACCACTATATTCGACGGGTAACTTGACCCAAGTGTGAAAAATCTCGCAGCTATCATTGGGGCCTCGAGCTCACTTGGCTAGAGCGTTGGCTGTACTACAGCCTTCTCCTAGCTAGCGTGGGTTCGAACCCCACCGAGTCCACTGAATTTTTCGCAAGTGGGTCAAATAAATTATTTAAATCTGCCAAAATCCTCTTACGAATAATTGTGCCTGGTAGTCATCTCGTGGATTCTAGATTGATTGCTTATGAAATTCTGCTTGGGCAGTCAGCTTACTTTATCAGAATTTGTGGATTCCATACGTTCCATTAGACTGGACGGCTAACTTGACCAATTTTTGATTTAACTTGTTGGCGCAGACTTGCATCAACAGATTAATAACCAGTTGCAGCCATTGGCTTTCTTTTTAGAAGCTACAACCGGCGCAGACTCGCTACAGTACTTTCACTCGCAAGCTCCTGGCTTTTCGTCATTTTCGCCACCTTTTTGAGGGAAGAGATTTTCGGGTTCATACCCATCACAAACCTCTTGCTTGTACCCTCAAGGCCAAACCAGATAGGTACTTGCCAAGATAAGTGCGTCACATTGACTATATTTTGCAGTTTACTTCTGATATCCGCTACATCCAAGGCAGCAACAATGTCGTTGCTGATGCATTATCCAGACCGGACATCAACACATTGCCGTCTAACTTCAACCTGGCGAATCTTGCAGACCCCCAACTAAAAGACGAGTCCATTTCTGACCCGCATACATCTAGTACTCAGCAGCTTCGGAATGCACCACTTTCACCATCACCAGGAACGAATTTATGCAACTGGTCCATCCTCTTCGACCTGTTATTCAATTTTCCTACCTTAAGGTAGTGTTTGACCATTTTCACTATCAGTCGCATCCCGGCATCTGCGCCTCTCGAAAAGTAATTTCTGCGCGTTTTGTCTGGTCAAAGATGAACTCTCACATTGCCCTTTGGACTAGGCAATGTTTAGCGTGCTAGAAAAACAAAGTGCATCGACATAACTTTTTCCCACCAAGCACATTTGCCGTTCCAGACGTTCGATTCAATCACGTTCACTAAGACTTTGTTGGGCCGTTACCACCTTCGCATAGGCCTACACGTATTTTCATAGTAGTCGACCGTTTCACGTGATGGCCAATTGCAATTCCAATATCGGATATCATGGCGGAAAATATTGCCATGTTCTACCTGCACCACTAAATTGCCAATTCTGGTGTGCCAGGCACCATTATCACTGACCGTGGATGCCAATTTCAATCTAGTCTCTTCTGCGAGTTCATTGAACTGTTCGGCATATCACCCTGCTTCTAATGGCCTCGTGGAACGTCTGCATCGTCAAATGAAGACAGCACTGATGTCTCACACAGACACAACTACGTGGAGTGACAACCTTCCCCTCGTACTTTTGGGTATTCGATCAGCTGTCAAAAAGAACATTCAATGCACTTCGACCGAAATTTTATGGGGTTCACCTCTGTGCCTGCCCAGCGAATTTGTGCAGTCTTCCATTATAAACATCAGCATGTCGAATGATTTCTTCCAACAATTGAAATAACGCATGGCTCAACTGCGTCCAACAGTCGCCTGATACCCAAACGCGTTTTTGTGCAAGATGACCTTAAATCGGCTCCATTCGTCTTCATCCGGTACGACAGAGATTGCAAGCCTCTTACGAGGTGCTTCAACGGATGGACAAGTATCACGTCATTTAGACGACTGAAAAGTTTGACAGTCTACATTGACAGACTCAAGCCAGCCTACCTTGAGTGCATCCCGCCGCCCGTTGTTCCATCAAATTCCTCCGTACCGTCACCACCCATTCCACTCTACCGTCACATTCGACCACCACACCCATACATTTTGCTTCTCCTTTTCACCACACCGCATTTCCTCTCGTTCTGATAGACACATCCATTTTCTCCTTAATCTTAAGGACTTTGTCGTTTAAGTTATTGCATTTTTTATTGAATGTTTCATTTGTACAACAAAAACTCTGATGGGGGATTTGTGTAGGTATTTGTACAATTAACATGTTTGTATCTTTCTTGATTACCTGAGCCTTAATTTACTCTTGTTTTAATGTGCTAAAAAAAAATACACAAGTCAACTTCAACCTGCATGTGGGACGTATTCTGTTTTCGCTGCTGCACGTTACCAGTACTCCCTTAATTTTACTGCTCGGTCTTAATTATTAGCAGTCAATTGCAACGATCGGTCTTCATTCTTCGATTGCATTTCATTAGAGGTCATCTCAATTAAACTCCTGACTCTGCTCACCGTCCTTGGTGCAAAGCTTTCTGGATCTAGTGCAGAGCTCATTACACTCCTCAACAAAACTTACTATCTAAGAAGGCTACGCTTTCGTAAGTCTGAATTCTAACAATACTCTGTCGTTTTATTTAACGTCCTTCTGTTGTTTGTAGTTTAGACACAATATTCCCCCCTTAGCGTTAGTTTTTTGTACACCTTAGTTCTTAGCAGTTTTGACCCTTGTCTACACTACAAACACATGACTAATGGTGGGGCCTCGTAGCTCAGTTGGTTAGAGCGTTGGCTGAACTAAAGCCTACCTCTTGTTGGTGTGGGTTCGAACCCCACCAAAGGAGCAGAGATTTTCACAAGTGGTTCAAATGAATTATTCAAACCAGCCGAAATCCTCTATTTATTAATTTCGCCTGGAAGTCATCTGGGGGATTCTAGATTGACTGCTTAGGGAATCTGCCTGAGCAGTCAGCTTACTGCATAAGACTTGGTGGATTCCTTACTTTGCATTTGGCTGGACGGCTAATTTGACCCATTTGTGATTAAACTAATGGCTACTGGTGGGACTTTCGGAGCTCAGTTGACTAGATCGTTGGCTGTACTAAAGCCTTCTCATAGCTGGCGTGGGTTTGAACCCTACCAAGTCCACAGAGATTTCACGAGTGGGTTAAACGATTTTTATTAAATCTGACAAACTCATCTACTTATTATATTTGCCTGGTAGTCATCTGATAGATTCTAGATTGATTGCCCAAGAAATCTTGCTGGGGCGGGCAGCTTACTTTATCGGAATTGGTGGATTCCATACTTTGCAGTATGGTGGTGGTTAATTTGACCCAAGTATGAATAAACTCATCGTTACCGTTGGGCCCTCGAGCACAGTTGGCTAGAGCGTTGGCTGTACTAAAGCATTTCCCTTGGTGGCGTGGGATCGAACCCTACCAGGCCGCCAGGTATTTCACGAGTGAGTCAAACGAATTATTCAAATATGCCAAAATCCTCTACTAATAATTGTGCCTGGGAGTCATTCGGTGGATTCTAGATTGATCGCTTAGGAAATCCTGTTTTGCCAGTCAGTTTACGGTATCAGAATAGTGGATTCCATGCCATGCACTCAGCTTGGTGGGTAACTTGACCCAAGTGTGATTAAACGAACGGCTACCGGTGCGGCCGCCATCTCAGCTGGCTAGAGCGTGGGCTGTAGGAAGGCAGCCCTACTCAAATTTTGCCAGTTTACAATGTTCAATTTTAACGCACGTGAGCTTGATGTATCATATTGATTTAAATTTACTTTTACAAGTTTCTGTTTGGTCAGTTATGCAAGAAAGCTGGATTTTCAGGAACACATTGACATCTCTTTGGTCTGCGCATAGGTTTTCTCATTGAAAATTGAAAAGGTTTCGCAGGAAGAAGGTATTCATTTGGATTAAAAAGTCCATTTTAGAGGATTCCTCGTGCCTTTGCGCAGAGCCCATCCCATTTTGATGGGATAATTGTCAACAACGAAACAACGTCGAGAGACACCACGAAATGATCAGTCTGAACAGTTTCCTATCTGATATCCCAGGAATTTGAAGGCTTTATTGATTATGATACTCGTTGCACCACGAAGAAAGTTTAGTTTTCAGTTCAGTTTAGTTCAGTTTTCTATTGCCATGAACAAATGATTATTGGTGGCTTTAGTAGTCCTTAATAGTTAGGTGACTTTCTAACGCACCGTGAACTAAGCCCCATCGGTTGTGTTGGTCCTTACTGCCATGGCTTCAAGTGAAGAGATTTATTTCGACTGGTTTAACATCCGCGTAGAAAAGTTAGCTTCCTCACCCAGCACTCTCAGTTCTTGTTGAGATACCTGCCTGGACGATAGATTGCGCGCCGCGCGTGCGTTTGTTTGGAATGCAGGCCGAGGTTTATGCACTTTAGTTTCTGTCTTGATTTCGGTAGAGTTCATATTGTTCAGACATGTGAATTAACGACAGATTCGGCAGACAATTTCACACGCTCTGCCCTTTTTTAATAACAACCCGATACTTGCACAGGCGTAGGTGGCCATCGATGATCAACACCATTTTCAGTCAATCACTAGTCAATCACTACGAGCCTGCGCTTTGGCAGCGAAACTTGGATGAAATTTTCGTTATATTTGCAAGGAACAAACAAGCGAACTTTCAAGACCTGCTTAATGGCATCTTCCCCGACGTTCGGTACCCCAGGAAAGTAGAGAATGCCAAACAGTGGCCTTTCCTTGATGTTATTGATATAGAACTTACCACCACTGTACATATAAAGGCGATTAATACAACTCAGATTCTGAAATACCTTGACAACCACCGGATGACTCATAAACTGGGCCTCATTAGAGCACTCTTCCAAAGTATAACAACGCATTACAGTGAACCGAACGGACAAGAAGGACAAACGGCATCTTTGGGACCAACAGGCAGGGAAATTATAACAAAAAAGCCTCATCAGTCGCTGCCTACATGCATGGTCATGGGGAACAAACAAACGAGAAACCCCAACATTCTGACACCATCTAACCCCTATAAAGAATGTATTAGAAGTAACTGAACGCATCAATGCAGAGTTCGACATGAATATCTCCCATCGGCTGACGACTACCATGCTTATCTGAATCATGCAAATGAAAAACGGACTGGCGGCAGGTGTCCAACGTGATACTGTTTATAAATCCATGTCGTGACTGAGCTTGCCATTATACAGGACAGACCGGACGAAGACTTACTTCGCGTATAATGGAGCATTAATGAGAAGTTTGGAGAGCCATCCCACTCTCTTAGGTCGCTACTCACAAACTGGAGGAAGGCTTAGCAAAAACTTGGATAATGGCGTGAGCGAGCAAAAAGACTGTGCGGGAACTGCCGGAGGCCTGTGTGTCTGACAATTACTCCACCAACAGACACGTTGATATACCCCCCGGCTATCACGTGCCGTGAGACTGCGTGGACTAAGCCCGATTTGTAACCACTCAATTCCCACATACACTCTTATTTGGACTAGAGAATAATCACTATTTGTCGCTTTCGCTGTCTCTGATGATGTCCTGGTCTACATGACTGAAACTTCAACCTAATACGCACACAGTCCCTGTGATCACGCGCACATCTTCTTTGAAACTGGCAATTCGTTTTCTGAATGAATGATGTTAGTGCCCTAAGTTGGTTTGTTATTAAGTATTTGCTTCTGTTTGCTTCCGTTTGTCCGGGCTGTAGCTCCTATGACAACGATGGCGATAAATGTTCGTCTTTCAATAATGTATTAAATACGTGAGAATGCCAACTGTCACTTATACTAGATCACACCATCGGCCCAGTGTGTGTTGTGTGTGCTGAGTGGCTGACCAGTGGACTGGGAGTCAAAGGGCGATAGCCCCTCTTAACCCCTGGTTTTGGGAATTCTGGTGGAAGCGTTAAGTGGTCAGGTTATACTGTGAGACGCAAAGACGGCTACACTGGCCCTATCAGCCAATGCACCCACCCCCGCATCAGACAACTTACCGGCTTGCACGGTGGTTTGATTCTGTGGGGTTGGGAGAGGGAGTGAGGTCGACTTCTCAGCGCATTTTCCTCATGCTAAACAATCTGACGCACTTGAACCTAGCACGATGCGCTAAAAGCCGTGCTTGGAATGTTGCCAAATGACGGGATAATTTGAACAGCGTGGTCAGCCCATTGTGTGTGTTTTGTGAGTAATGGCTGACTGGCGGACTGAGAGTCAGGGTTCAATGGTTCATTCGTAATGTAGCCTTTAAGTCTCTCCCACTTATTTGGAATTTGAACCACCTATTCCATGTTATAGTGTTCTTGTTCATGTTGGACCACAGTACGTGGGCCTGCGCCCCCTCCTATCTCCGGTCTTCTTGACTTTGTGTTCTCACCGAACCCAGGTAGGTGAGTATAACGGAGAGTGTGGTAGATGCAGTGAAATTCAACTCCAGCACGTCACCATCTCTGTAACCCTCTGGTCTGCTGCATACCGTGGACATAGTCAAAATCGATGGTCGAACTGGTATGTACGCTAGGTAGTAGCAAGTAAGCGGGTATATTTCTTTCATTCTAAGTTTTATATCCGTAAAATTATTTGACTTCCAGAATGAAGTATTAAATGCTCGAATAAATATAATTTTATATTTAAAATTCATGTAGTAATTTAGGTTAAGGTTCTTGCAAATTCCATGGAAATTTACTTTTCATTTCGAAAATGTAAGTCACCTATTTGGATGCTTGGTGGTTCTTAAAATAGCTGGCACTAGACAAACCTAATTAAGTTTTGATATTTTAATGAGCACTTTATCATTGTCAAATCAAACAATTTCAACTTGAAACCCGATAATCGACTCTTAAAGTTGTTAAAAACGGATTAACGATACTAGAACAGTATTCTCTTTTACCCAGGCAGACACCTGGAGCACGAACTTTCGCATCCATTTCTACAGATGCATCACAGTGGCTCTATTCCACGCTCTGGTAAATTTGTTAGCGCATCAACATCACAGAGGACGCTTCAGAACTCTTAGCTCTTGGTTTCGATCCGCCGGCTATGCATGATTCTAGTCTAGACGTGCATTTAAGCAAGAACTCGCGCACATATGCAGAAGTTCAGGTATGAAATGGGGTTCAGCTTAAACCTAGCTGTTGCTGCTGGCGCGAGCGTTTCTGGCACAGCTATTTAAATTTTAAATTTGAATGTTCAAGGTCATTGTACACGAGAAGGGAATACTTTCGATGTCTAAGCCACAGCAGAGAGAAAGAGTGTATGTGCGTTTACTACGTTACTGGGCCATCAACCATCAGACAAGTAGCTGCTCCCATGAACTGGTTTTTTTGATTCGCGTGTGATTGTACACGTGGATTTGATAGAGCATTTGGACCGTGACATGGTTTATATGCAGCAAAATTTGTGGGGCACATATTCATCAGTTTTACGCTTAAAAAGTTAAAACATTGTTTTACTGCCCATGTTCATCACAAAGACGTGTCAAAAACCACGAGCCACAAGCATAAAAATATACCATATCACTATTTTAACGGATGCATCTACAATGTCTTTGTCCCGATATGAAGACATGCGTTCAGAAAACTGCACTCGGTAGATGATAGGAAATCAGTTGTACGCAACCCTGGCTCTTCTTTATTGGAGTTAGATAACTTTGCAGATTTTTAAAGCAATTCGTGAGACTGGTTTGTCAAAAAGTGACATTTATAGGCAGCTAACCATAAGATTTTTTCATATCATACCTAGCAAAGTTTCCGTTACTGAATTTTTAAACTTTGCTAGGCCCTATTTTAAATAGACCGAAAATCCTCCTTACTGCTCTGGTTTTATTTTACTATATGAATAGATGTTTAAAATGTATAATTAATGGCCACTCTCCCTTAACTGCCAAAAATATTAAAAACTAACAATATTTTCCGTTTTTCATACTGTTTGGTATGACGATATTTATTAGTTTTTAGGGTTGAAACTCGCTCAACCTTTAACCTTTATTTTCCATGAAAATCACCTCAATTGAAAGCTCGAAATATGTGTTGCCCGCGTAAATTATGGTGAGTCCTATGACCCAATCTTCTCAGGTGTAAACCTTTTGAAGAACACGTTTGTTTAGCTGATATGAAACGCACGAAAGCCTGCTTAATTTCGGAAAAGCTGCCAAAAGCAAACCAAAAACCTACCTATGCTGATTACGCCGACATAGCTTAGTACTCTTAATTAAGTTCGGGTTTTTCCGTGAAGGCGGCGCTGGTGATAGTTTCGCTGGTTCTACTCACAGTTCGTTTGCTATGACCACCATGCGTCCTTATATGCAACTGACTCGGATGATGAGTTCCCATAAGAAGATTAGCATAGAGGCAAATAAATATCGTGTTCCACCAATTGACACTTTGTATGCTTGTTTTTGTATTGTTTAGACTGAGAGCATGGATGTGGTGATCATTTATATTAAACTGAAATCGATTCAGTTGGGCTTTGTGAATAATAATCATGTAAGAATTAGAAGAGTGAATTAATAAGTGCCGTTTTTTCGGGAAAAATTCAACACTTATTCAAAACTTAATGCACTAATTTGCATTACAATTATTGTGCGCTGGACACTATAAGAGGCTCGCATTTTTGGTAAAAAAACATGACTCCTTGGTAAAAAAAAACCTTTGTGATCTTCTGACGTAATACATTAATCAAGCCAACGTTTGACTTCTAAGTTGGAAATGAAGCCCTGCTCCACGAAGCCCCTTTGCACCGACCGAAACCAATCAGTCTCTGATAGAGAAATGTAAATGATATACAGCGGGTAAGGTAAGTATTCTAACCGAAGTACTACCAATCTTTTCCTCACTCGTGCAATATGAGGCGTAACATTATCATCTTTGGAAAGCATCTTATCATGTCTTTCGTTATATTTCCGATATTTTGTGTTCATTGCTGGACCCTTATGCATGAAAAGTTTGTGATATCTCTCAAAAGTAACAGTTTTCGATGATTCAGAAATTTGCAGTTCACTACCCCGCCAAATACACAGCATAACGTTGCCTAAATTACTATTCTGCTTTGGCTTTGATGTTGCTGGTTGGCTGGGTGTCGTTCAGGAATTCTTAAGTGCACGATTAGCGCAAAAGATTTATTTTTGTCATCAGACAAGTTTCGATGAAAATCATAGTGTCTTGAAAGCAATATCTTATAAGTGGTTCTGAGGGCACCTTGATGTCTTCTGGTCATTTCCTGTGGCGCGCAACTTCTTTTTTGTTGTACCTTACCCAACGAATGAAAACGTTTATAAAAAGTATATCTATCAATTTCTTATACTTCTTATATTTGTTTAAGTGTATGACATGTACCGTGAGCGAAAACCCTTTCAAACTATTTGTATCTCCAATTTACCGGCTGTTTTGAACCTGCCCGGCCTTCCATCTCTTAAGAACCATTTTCTTTCAAAGAGAGCATGTTTGCCATGAGCTTCCTTAAGTAAACCACATTCAGTAGCTTTTTTACTAGATAAAGAAACACTTCGTTCCACAACTATATAAAACTTTCTACAGCTCCTGTAATAAAAGCCTTAGCTTAAACGCCTCAATCAACCTTCATAAATAAAATATGAAGACTTTACCATATACATTCTAGTTGCCTACAAAGCAGTGCTTGTTGGAACATTTCAAGCAAATCGGCAAAGACTTTATCCATGACCTCACATTTGCGATTATGTCACTGATATTCTTTGATAAGATGGCGATTGTTAACATACTCGCATTGGCATTGCGAGTTATGCTTTTAAAGGCAGTTGTGTTGTTAAGTTGTAGCTTATGAGCCATAGGCTGCGTATTCCTACAAATTTATAAAAGTCCTTTTGAAAGAGCAACATACGATATTCTAGGGGGATATTAATAGCTAAGATCGTCCTCCATCTAAGCAAATGCGTTACCCATGGTGACGTTCTGCTGCCCTAGTATGCGTTAACACTGTTTCCTCGCACTTAGAGAAAGGGTTTGAAAATGTTCACCCAATCGTATCATTGCAAAATGGCTGGCAGAAAAGCTGAAGTCGATTAAAAGTTGTCAGTACCCCTGAAACTCGAAAGCTACTTTTGAATTTGTCGAAGCAATCAAGCATACTAATGTTGGTGAACGGAGGATGATGCTATTAGATGTCTCCTCACTGTTTACCAATGTACCCATAGTATAAACTATGAAGTACTTATACAACCTTATACAGGAAACAAATTACCAAATAGGCATGACCATGGAGATCCTAAAAGAACTACTAACGTGTTTCACAGAAAATTCCAGTTTATATGCACTGGCCAGTTTTACAGGTAAATAGACAGTTTGGCGATGGGTTCACTGCTTAGATTGTTACTACCACACGCCTTCATGGGCAAGGTCGAGCAAATGAATCTCAAGGATACTATCAGTAACTTTGATTTCTATGCTCAATATTTGGACGGTTTCTTTTGCCTGAGAAGTCATATCACCGATATCGATGGTCTACTTCAAAATTTTAACAAGGAACACCCTTCAAAAGTTTGTTGCAGAGACGGAGGTAAACAACGAAATCGTGTTCGTCTATGCCTTTGTACACAGACATGAGGATGGTTCTATCGAAGATAGTATGAACGAAAATTGAACGGGGCAATGTACTTATTTTCACAGTTTTCCCCCTTAATCTTAAAAGAAATCTAGTCATGAGATTGTCGGCCAGAGTGCGAAACACCTAATATCCTGAAACTGTGGAAGCAAAGCTCCAAGAGCTACAGAACAAACTCCGCGAAAACGGTTACTCAAAGAGATTCATTCTCCCGAATATGAGGGAGCGTGGCACAAGGCCTACTTTTGCCACTGCAGAAAAGAAAGACTTTTTTATAAGACTGTCTTTTCTATGAAACGCAGCAAGCCAATTATGTAGACGAGGTCTAAGTATGGTGATCACGAGTGCTTTCCCGGCAGTTAACTTGCGCGTATTCTTCATGACCACTCCCCTCCTACGGCATGGGCAAAGACGGACTACCGTTTCAGGTGAAATCGATGTATATTCATGCATTCACTTGCTCCTGAGCAGCGGGCCGAACATCGAGGCGTCCGGAGAAAAGGGAACACGAACATATACCTGCCTGGCTAGGTAAAGGGTAAACTCTATCGATTCAAAGTTGACATCTAGCAAATATGATCTATACGAACCACCGTGTGGACCTCGAAGAATCCTTTCAGATCATCTACCGGACACCCGCACACTAAAGGCCTATGCACATGGGTGCTAGCAGTAGCTGAGGCAGTGGCGATTCGGCTGGCGAACCCAGCGCTATGTTGTCAGAAGACGTTGAAACAGGCAGGTAAGAATGCCTCGTGTGGCCGCCTAAACAAGACTCAGGAAAAACTACAATTTGCTATACATCTGGCTTTGCTCTAACTTCCAAATACATTGCGTTTTCGATTTATTGATTTATCGATCTGGTTGTGGCATTCAGGGCCTTGCGTAGTCACCTCTGGACTAAAAATCCCCTGGTGTCTGATTGGCCCCTGCCCCCATAAATGTTACTCGTTTATGTTACTGTTTTATCTCTAACGATGGACTCCAGTAAGAGTTCGAAAGCTCAGACGAATAAAGCCATGATTCCGGTGAACGAACAACCTTCTTCTTCACTCATACATATTTACCGTTCCTGACATTTACCATAAGGCCACCCATTTTAAGCGGGTGTGGCGGTACCTATTCCCCTGTCCTGTTTAGGCGACCATACCCTATCGTCAGGCGGTTTATCTCCCCTGGCCGACTCCAGGTTATAATCGCACGCCGCCCCAACCCCCTGCTACCAGTCACACGCACTTCGCGCGTTTGACGTACAGACATCGCTCACAGCCTACCCTGAACCCCTCCCGTCCACTCTCCGCTCACAGCTCCAAGGGCCTCAACACGCGAGACTTAGTCATGCAGGCGGCATGTAGACGAAGCGTATGACTAACCCCCCCCCACTCTCCCCTCGATGCAATGTACATAATTCACGAAATTAATCTCCATGTCATGGTACCAGTCTGAAGATGAATGACTGAAAACATATGTTTTCAAATTTGAATTTTCAAATGCTGGGATATCACGCAATTCACCAGTTGACCGTGGCTCGTGGATGCAGAACGCGCTTCTAAAACCGGACCTCGTATTCATACCCGCGCACCACCTCACATGCTGCTTGAGTGACCCGGTTCACCGTGGTGGCCTGGAATGCTCGTTGTCTTTTAGGCAAATCGCAGAGCGGCCCGCAGGAAATTATTGCGGTGGTAGTCACTCGAAAACCGGCACGCCACTCGGTAAATACGCTGATTTCAGTGAGATTGAATTCTCGAAGACAGTCAGCTGGCGAATGTGGGTGTCAGCTAAATTTTTTGCAGCAGCCAGTAGAAGGCAAAGGAACGTGAGGCTTGAATGACATCGTGGAACGATTACTCTGTCTGCCGCAGGGCAACAACGATCGTTTGATTACACTGCGCCGGACTCTAAGGGGAAACAAATTCCGAACCAGGCTCAGCTCTTGCGCACTTCAAGGACCAGCCCCATAGAGACAAAGAACAGATTCTCCGAAAACCGGCATGAGCACCGTCACACTGTTTTGATGGCTGGCATCCTGACTGTAAGAAGAAGAAGAAGAATAAGAAGAAGAAGAAGAAGAAGAAGAAGAAGAAGAAGAAGAAGAAGAAGAAGAAGAAGAAGCGTTTACCGGTAAAGGTAAATCGTTTGTCTGACGTATCAAGTAGTTACTTAGTTTACCTTTCTTCAGAACCTGAAGATTCAAGCCCGTAAGCTCCTATTATATGCCACTATTTGCATTGTCCCAAGCCTGTTAATAAAGGCAGTGCGCTGCGTCCTACTTGTGTGGTTGCTGCCGCCACCTCCGCCCATCGCCAGTTCTGTCGCGCTAGCTTGTGTTGGCCGCCGCATTGCATTCCGGCTTGGTTCCGCCCGGCCGCCGTCACCCCTTTAATTAGCGAGTCCGTTTTTTTCCAATTACTCACATCTGCGACCATCTATGATGAGGAATTCTTGGAGGAATACAAAACGTCAAGCCGATAAACTTCTCGTTCCAGTGCTCCATCTTCCTCTTCTAAACTTTGCTTTATTGGCCTGACTGAAACAACAGGTACCAGCTAAAATGGCGTTCAAGCGTTTTATTCATTTGCTGCTGCTGTATAGTGAAGGTATGGTGAGCCTCCCTCATGAGTCTCCCCCACAGTATGCCCCATGTCTCTTCTTGTGTGAACTCCAATTTAAAAACTTTGACTTTTAATTTAATCAGAAATTAACGGGCAAACATCTTTTAGGTTTTTCTCTCCAAAATATTGCTTTTCATATTTGAGGACTAGTATCACATGTTTTATTAGAAAATATTATATTTTTATAGGATTAAGTTAAATATCAGGATCGAGTATATCTAGCTACAGGGCCAGTTACATAAATAAAATTCCAATTGGCAAAGTTGAGGGCTCTATGTTAATATTTTGATAAAAAAGGTTGGCTCACCAGAACAATTTTATTCGTATTATAACGTTTCGGAGAGCTTGGTCGGCTTATCCATTGTCAAAGCAACTGCAGGTCAGCAAGCAGAACCGGAAGTGGCGTGCAATGGCCTGGGTTTCAGCCTCAAGCTGATCAATAATTTTGCTGTTCACAGCCTCGGCCTTTTGATGGATGTTCGGTGGGCGGTCTAGCTGCGTGATTATGGTTCATTCGCGCGATGGAGGAGGAGGAGGGGGCGTTGAGCCTTCTGCGGCTGTTGTTCGGTCCGGTGGCTGTTTTTATTCGTCAGTGTGCTCAATCTGAGGCTGCGATTGTAGGGCTTTCTTGAGTTCTGAGTGGTCAACTTATCCTGAGCTTCGCTTACGTAGTGACGCAATACTGGATAAACTACAGGAAAGTTAAAATGCCTATTAATGGAATTGACTTTTGAATACCACGCATCAAGCATTAGCCGTTTCACCTTTGAGTTGCCCCAGCCTACGATGGTGACTCCCTGAAGATCGAAAGCATGGCCGGTTTCTCCCACCTGCGTTGCAAGCTGCGAACTTGGGTTTAGTCTCTGAACTGCCAATTTTCGTTCTGGCATGCGGATCTGTATTTTCCGACCGTTTTCTAAAACCTATTTACAGTATTCCTCTTTGCAAATTATTTTGCAGAGAACTGCTGAGGTTTCAGTTAGTGGCAGCATTTTCTTGGCTTTTTGCTGTTAAAATGCAGGATTCGCTTCGTGTCGAGGGTTTTTCTAAAAACTGTGGTTATTTAGTTGTCTAGTTCTACACCGGCGCACAAGCACGTCGAGGAAGGGGACTTGGTTGATGGTCTCGCCTTCCATCGTGAATTGGATATTTGGGTCTACCGAGTTCCATTATTCCTTGAGGTGCTCGATGTCAATAGTTTCAATAACGACGAACGTGTCGTCGACATAACGAGCCCAGAATTTCGGTTGATACTTAGTGAACACCAAGTGTTCTCTCCGTTGGAGGATCACTGCAGCAATCATGCCTAATAGGGGGAGCCCACGGGAGTGCCTTTAATTTGTTCGCGCACCTATCCACCAAAGGTGAAACTGGTTTTTAGGCAGTGTCGTAGGATTATGGCGTAGGCGTTCAAGCTTCAGTGCATGTTGTCTAATAATGGTGCTCAGCCAGTAGTTATTTCAAAACGCCTATCTCTATATGTTGCAAAATGGAGGTTAAGCGTGAAATGACATCAAACGTTACCATACATTTGCCTGGCTCTAACCTCCGGTGTTTAATGCGCTCAAGGACTTCATTCGCAGAAGCCACAGTTGTTTGTGAGCCTTCGGGCAGAAACTTAAGACGACCGAACATCCATTTTGCCGGATCATATAACGGAGTGCCACGAAGGGACATGATGGGACTTAGTGGTACATTTGTTTAGCTAACCTTCGGCAAGCCGTAAACACGAGCGGGTTCAGTGGGTTTTATAGAGAACCAGTCATTGGGTGTGATTGCCTCTTCAGATCCGAGTTTTTTTCAGGCATTTTGTATATCTGCGTGACCAGATTTTTCTTATTGTTGGAACAGCATTGTTTATAAGATTCTTAATAATCGAGTAGGCTCCATGCTTTGTTCTGGTAATGTGATTTATTGAGCACTACTGGGGAAGCACCTTTGTTAGGTGGTAGGATAATTATGAATTTATCCGCTTTTAGACATTTTATTACTAGCTGTTCTTCTTCAGCAAGTGTTTCCCACCTGCTATGTCGCATGAGTAAGGAAGAGGTTTGGCGATGCAGCAAATCTTTCGCCTCTTCTGATGTCCATGTACGTTGAAGAACGGATTCAAACGCGGCAATAAACTCTGCGGCTGTGGCGTTCGCTGTGTTGAAATTGTCTCAACGTTCATGGACTGTAAGTTGTGTGCTAGTGATGGGTTTAGAATGAAGGTTTTGGGCAAGGAAGCTGGGCGAGTTGTCTGAGTTGGATAGTCACCGTTTGGCTGATTAATTGCTAATTCCCTGTCCCTCTTGGTACGGACTTTCTGAGCATGCCTGAGGATGGTTAGCTTAATATCATTCGATTCCTCACCAGCAACTGCCCAGAACTGTGATTTAACATTGTCAATCTGTGAAGTGTTAGGCTTTAGTCTTTGTTGGCAATTGTAAATAAACACGTAGTGATTTTTCTGCTAGAACCGTATTCACAGGAGGTTTGTAAGTTACACATTTAAGAGTTAATTTTTTGTCAATGCAGCGATGAAGGAAGTGCAATTGCGCTTGAGTTGACACAATCCGCAGGACAAATTTCTCCCAACGGCGCGCTGCACGGGCACTAACGGCCCAAAATGTACTCAACTTGGCAAAATTGAGACCTCCGGGTTAATACTTTGAGAAATAGGGCGGGCGCACAAAAACACATTTAAAAGTTAGATGACGTTTCGGAGAGCTTGGTCAGGTAACCTTTGTCAAAGCAACTTCAAATAACCCAACAGAACCGGAAGTGGCGTGCCATGGCCTGCCTTTGGCCTCGAGATGATCGAAGTTTTTGTTGTTCACAGCCTCGGCCTTTTGCTTGATGTTTGGCGGGCGGTCTAGCTGCGTGCCTTATGAGTCATTCGTGCGATAGGGGGGGGGCATTGAGACTTCTGCCGGTGTTGTCCGGTCCGGTGGTTGTTATTCTTCTTGGTGTGTTCTCAATTATGTGCTCCTTATGTGCAGCTTTCTTGAGTTCTGAGTGGCCATTTTGTCCTGAGCTTCGCGCACGTAGTGACGCAAAACTTTATAAGCTGCAGGAAGGTGAAGGCGCCTGTTAATGTTTGTTTTTAAAAGCACCTTACTTTACGATGGCAGCGAGTGTCCTATGTGCTCCTCACTTCAGAGCCTTAACGGGGTAGATAAAATGGTCAAGCCGGTGATCGAAAAACCCTTTGAACTTTATTGTTTTCTGATGGCAATCGGCAAGTTGCGAGGGTAGGGTCAACCGCTATTTTTATGTGCCCAAAATCCAAACTGGCATTGGTTCAAACTTCGTTAATAATTACTTGTATGACCCCCTAAACAGGACATGACCACATGAACCTCTCACAGTACCTGCGGCTTTGGGCCAAATTCCGGATAAATTAGTGTTAGATTTTAGGGTTAGTGTTAGGGATAGGTCAAGTGTTAAGGTTAGAGTTAGTGTAAACCGTAGTGTAAGAGCCTAGGGTTGCTTCTACGATTGAAGTTTAGGGGTATATTAAGGCTTACTTTTGGCTAGTACACGAGTAGATGCACTATTTCTTAATCATGTAAAGGGCTCCCTTTATTATTTACTTTGGCGTTCCTATTGCTGTGTTCTGTTCTGGTCCCTATAGGTCATCCTAACCCGAATTACGTTTAAATTTACAGATGATCTACGGTTGTCTGAAGTCGAAAAAAAAACGGTACAGAACTGTTACCACAAATGGGACTGGGCACATGTGTTAGTATCCAATATTTCGACCGTCGATTTCGATGATGTCTACCGTATGCTCCACTGAAGGGTGGTGCAGGGACGGTGACTTGTGCGTAAATTAGTTTTAAGTGATAATAGCCTTGAGCTGCAGCTACCGCACTCTCTCCTCCTCCCCCACCTAAACCCGGTATCATGATAAAGGCGAGAGAGGACGCCGCGTTAGTATCCAGTTATGAGGAGACAGCATCAACGAGCACATTTAGCAAACTTGCTGGTTCAGCACCATCAGGCAGCAGGCACATAACCTGTTCCTAAAGAACTTGACAGACAGGCAGGTGCAGGGATGACGGTAAAAGGCCTCCTTTTAAAGCGTTTATACCAGTGCTCCCAAACTAATTACATCCTCGAAGTCAATCCTCCATCTGACAGAAGCGAGAGGCAAGAAGAAGAATATCAAGAGTCGTCATCCCTCATGGCTCAAAAGCTGTTTGTAGTCATCTCATAGTTAAAGGCCATGTACTTAGAAATATTATGAATGACTAGGATATATTCCATTTGGCCCAGTTGTGAAAATATTGGCGGCTTCAGTGGAGTCGATCCCTTGCCAGAAAGGGGAAGGCTTTCGTACAGCTGACGCTCTAGCCAAATGAGCTACGAGGTCCCCAACTGGAGCCATGAGTTTAATCACACTATATTTTGTCATCAGACAATGAACTCCTTTCGTTATATTGGCATAAAAATAGTACTTTCAGAATACCAATAGCTTTTTTAGTGATGCCCAGTTATAATTCTCGTGTGAAGATAGCTCAGTGAGAACGCTCATCCGCGAAATGAATGTGAAGCTGCTGACGCTTAAAACATGTACTGCGATATCGCCGATGCTTCAGAGGCCCAAGAAACAGCCTTGCCCAGATTAAATGGCTTTCCGAGGGTGTGCAAGGAGAGCAAACCGTCTGTTTCACCGTATTAGTAGGAATAAACTTACTAACTTGCAAATTGGTTATTTTGTAGTGCCTTATATCTTAATTCTGAATTAGTAAACGTAGATGTTGTTGGCAAAAGAGACGCGATCCCCGAGAAAAGGACTTTATTCACCTGAAATTTCTGATTTTCGGTCGTACACATAAGGGACAACAGCAGTTACGGGTTAATTCGTACATAGGGACTTGCTGTATTCATATGATGCATTGGCTTAGCTACCGCATATCTATGATAATTAATGTCCCCTACCCTTCGTCAGGGTTGGTTGCCTTCTGGTACCATAATTACTTGATGGCTGGCATTCGCGTCGTTATTCTCTGAAATTTCGTTTTCGCAGTTGACTGTTTACGTGATGTTTGCTTGACCATCTGGCTCCATCGTACTAGAATGGGAAGCAGTATTATCCTATGCGTTCCCGAGTAGCTAATGGCTTTAGCCAGACTGTGTCGCAGAGGCTAATATGGGGAACGTAATAGACTGGGGACCCATGACCCAAGCCATGATTCGTTTGAGTCATGTTTCATTGGCTCCCAATCTATTAATGACCTGTCCACCCCATATTTAGTGCTGAGATATAGTTTGGCTGAAGTCATTAGCCAGTCGGGGAGCACGCACATGAACACTGTTTATAGTGCCAGTATGAAGGAGACAAATTTTCGAGCAATCTTCACTTCAGCTTTTAAGCCCTCGAGCGGTAGCCATAAAGCAATTATCGCACCAGAGAGCAACCATCCTCAATGAATGGGAAAGCCGTTAAGAGCTAGATGTATGAAGCAGCAGTAGGTACGTTGCGGTTTTACTTTATATTTGGGCATGTATTGCCATGTAAATGTAACAATAATTTGACGACAACCGTACCATTCTAGGTTTGACCACCTATTTACTTTTTTCTACCGCACACGACAAAAGCAATACTTTGCTCTTTTCAGGCAAAAATCTGAGTGACCTCTTCTAGAGAACAGGCCAAATTATTCAGAAACTAAATCGAAAATCTTTTTAAGCATTTGTTCAGGCTCCATGGCTTTATCCAGTTACGTAATGAGTCTTTGTTAGCGTGTTAAGACATATTGACTTGAGGAAGAAGAAGAAAAAGGTAAGCTTGTGCACCGATGTACGCACAAAAAATATCAGAAACCAAATTGCTAATGTCTGAATGTAAGCGAGCGAACCCAGGTTTCAAGAATGTTGTGGAAGTCGTCAGTTGCTTCTTGCATCACATTCTTCCAGGGTGCACACAGACTGAAGGTAACTACCGGGGTCGAGGTATGAGGCCAAACTATTCATGACTTCGGTGGAAACCTTTGGAATTCTTTGGCGCATCTGCTGCGCTAGGGGACAAAGCAGCTACAAAATTACAGAACGAAAGGATATTCTGTACACAGATAGTCTAACGCTCGATGGTAGTGAGAAGGGATGAAATAAAATCTCAAGGTGCATCTCATAGGACGGATCTTCCACATACCTTCAAGTCTAACGATAATAGCATGCTTCTAAGGAGCGAAAATTCACTTGAGCTGCAATCTATTCATATAACCTGCAGTCTGTCAATTAGCTCATAGACCTGCCCTATTTCGACACTCAAACTTTATCTGGGCAAGATCAGTTTTTGCACTTGAAGATTTGGGCAAACGCTGCTTCCAATAACAGTATCAGTGGACCAAATAACTAACTAGTTACCTCTCCGATAACCAACACCGGTGACGATTTATCAGCAAATAACAACATGGTTAAGGGCGATCAGGAAATAGCCGCCAAAAGTAAACACCTGCGATAAATGCAGGAAATGAGAATTTTGCTAGGTTCGTGTGTAAAACAACTGCATGTTACATACACTGCAACCTATGTGCATCTGCTTTGCTATGTTTTGCCGTTTTTGATGTTGGTTTCAATGGAAATCTTTCAATACAATGCTCGCTTTGGCCGTGCAATTCTCTTATTTTTCTTTTTGATTTCTCGTAACTGGCATCTGCGCTGGTTTCTAAGTGTGCACGATAATAATAGTATCACCTCCTCATGGTATTCATTAATCATATTTGTCCCTATGTCACACTATGTAAATTGTTATCTTCTGATAGTTATGACAATGCTTCCTGCGTGATTTAGAATATTTATGAAGCGAACTTTTGAAATTGAAACCTAGAGTTACTCTCAGTTATGGATATTTAAGTGAAATTAAGTACGCCTTTCAGAGATAATGGTAACATTGAGTATATAAGAACATCTTAGCTAATAATATGAATGCTTCGTAGATTAAAACTGCCTAAAGTGGCAGGTATTGCGGTTTTAATCATACCAGTTAAATCAGCAAATCCTTCGTCAATGTTCATATTTTTAAAGCCATTCATAGCAGACCAACTTTTAGACGACATTTCACATGCTTTAGGTGTGTGTTTATAAACATCTATATAGAGGCGGTTGTTGCAAGGTGACTGGAGTGTACGACATGCAGTTATCAAAGGCACATATAAGACAAATGACTCGAAACAGTGAAACATTGAAAGAGCAGTTTGCTGAACAGGTACTTCTATCGCTTGTGCAATTTATCCATCTGTTGGCCATTCTTTGTAGGTCAGATCAATTAACCAGCTTCAGAAGATTCTCTTCATAGAAAGCGATTAGGAACATGATGCCAGCGCCGGTAATAAGACCAAGGTTTTGAATGATCATTTGAAGCGTGCGACTGCGTCCAGGTTTAACTTCAGCCGTATTAAGCTCTGGTAGCTGAAAGTCAACAACGATTTTTTTAGGTGTCAGCTGGCGCTTATAAAAGGGCGTCATTTAAGGTGGAACTGTTTTATATGGTTCTTGGCAAAGTTTAAAATGTAGAGTCTACCATATTTGGTTGCCTTAATTTTAAAAACATTTTTTAAATGATTATCTAAGGTTAAAACCATAAAGCCTATAAACTATTTTGAAAGATGTTTGCTTCCGTTTTTGAATAATGTCGCCTGTTCTGTAGAAGTGTTGACTCTGTTTACTGCCTAAAACGATCAAATTATTGCTTTTTCATGTGGTAGAATAAAATAAATGTGTGATCAGACCTAGAATGACACTGTTGCCGTCAAATTATTGCTACATTAAGATGGCAATACATGCATAAATCTATAGAAAAACCACAACTTGCCTATCAAGTTGCAGTTTGCATCAGCATTTTGGATGCGTTTGGTAATAATTTCAGACCACATTTGTGTGGGCATCTGTTCTGGGAGTATTGCATGATATTCTACTGCTTTACTGAAATTCGAACTGCAAGCCTCACTTTTGTGTTAAGTTCTTATGTGTTCTGGCTTGTTTTATCTTATTTAACCTCTTAAAACGGGGTTGCGCAGTTGATAGTCAAAGAATCGCAAAAAGGCAGACATACCATGTCAACCAAGGCAATATAAATGAATGTTCCTGCTGTTAGTGCGAAAATCCAAGTTGACGCTGATTCGATGTTGCCAACTCCAATTCCAACAAACATGCCAATCAGGCATAGAATTGATGATACGACGTTGAAAAAGAGGGCTTCTTTAATGCGCATGCCGGTCCTTAAAAGGACTGCAAAGTCTCCTGTTGCGAAATAGAAAAACATTCATTTATTATGCGAGTTTTTATGTGCAGTCATCAGTTTCCCTACTGATATAAGAGGGGATGTACTTAAATTTCAGCAAGCACCATTATTTGGTTGTACAGAAAATTTACGGTACATACTGCCGAAGCAGAGTCTGTTCTTAGTAAGCCGTTACAAGAACTTACAAGCAGAGTCATAATATTTGAAACTAGAGCCAACCAATTTTGTTTAATACCAAGACGTGGCCTTTCTCATGAAATCCATGAGATCTCATATGTTAGGGCATGTTGTGCGAAATCAGTCCACACTGCATCCCCAAATGTTTACAGGTGTAAATAAGCGACTATTTTTGAAAAGGAGGCATATCATGGTTTTAAAAGTAATATTAGGTTATTTAGAAATATTTTTATTAAGAAAAGTCGCACATTTCGAAAATGTGAAAAAAAAACTGTTAAGCTAATTAATCTGAAGTTCAAAATGTACAGAATGCTTGTCCATGTAAGGATCGAGTAAATTAAACAGCTCAAATATAATTACTTTTGAAAATAATCCTTTAGTGTATATTCAACAGCATTAGTATTCCAAATTGAGACGGTCTTTCTTAATGCACATGGCCATTTGGGTCATATTTTGAGTCTCATGCAAACAGAAAAATTAGTTAACGAGAAGAATATACACACACAACATAATTCGGCAATCAATATGACTAAAATTGATTTAAAAACTCGTATAATATGTAACCACTTTAAAAATACTTGAATTAGATATTTCTTTGTCAACTTCTGCGTACTCAACCGTTTTCCAAGAGCAATTCAAGGAAACAATGGGGACGTATGTCCAGTTTTCCGACTTTGCTGAAAGTAAGGATGCAACCTCTGCTGAACATAAAAAAATCATTTATTTCTTGCTATTCGATTGTTTTTCGCTATAATCGCTTACTTTTTGGCCCAGTTCTGAAGGTGCAAATGCACAACCAAGTGTTTGAATATATGCTGTGATTTTGCGAAGAAATGTCAATCTTCTGCCCTTTCCTTTTCAATTTTCCGTATTTATTAACATAAAACTACAGAAAGATATTTTCTGGGCATCTTACGCTTACATCAGGACAGAAAAATGATGGCATGTGGCAGCTTTTCATATACATGCTTGTTTCCATTCCCAATTATCGGTGAGGAAAAACAAAAAATTAACACAATATTTAACTGAATTGTTTGGCATAAGAAGTCACAAATTTGCAAAACTGAATTTAAAGCGAACTTCTTCCTTGATTTCCTGAAAACAATGCGATTTCTCAAATCTTCATTTACCTGATTTTCGTGAAAGCAAGATCAAATTTTCCGTAATCTGATAGCTTTATTTACATAATTTTCTAGCTATTGATAATATTCCTTTATAGTATAACGTATACAAATACAAAGGTTTGGTCCAGAGGGTGTTATAATGTAGGAAACCATATGGAAATCAAGAAACGTCAGATTTGGACCTGTCTTCTCAGTTTTGCCCTAAATAAACTGAGCTGAAATGAACTCATCCTTAGTAAACAGCATTTTGCGCCTCAAATTACGGCAAAAATCACTATTAACAAGTTCAAATGTGTGCCATATTACCACCTTTAATTTCGATGATGACATTACATGAGTTAGGCAATCAGCTGTATATTAAAGCTATTACATACGCTATACAGATATCAATTTATGCAGAACAAAAATTTGTTAATGATACTAGTAATTTAACTATTTCGGACATATAAACGGAGATGCCTTTTGACTGGTGTTTAGATTTATGATATTTCCGAGGCCAGTTGTACAAAGTTCTAAGTATCTTGCAATGCTCAGAAAAAAAAGAATCTTGAAGTTAACAGTTTGCAATATGATGTCCTCACATAGTTGTGCATTTATGCCACCTTAACAGACAAATCTGGAAAACTCAACAAAATTTTAGTATTCACAGTAAGCTTTCTTTAAAGTATCATATGTTCGAATTGCTTGTAGGCTTACACAGTATGGAGGTTGTAGAGTAATGCGTAATTGAGTAGAAATTAAAACAGATTTTAATCAATTTGAATTACCGAGTTCATGCGGAAGCTCGTGGCAGAAACTGCAACCGTTGTGCTTATACCACCAGCTATACTTGCTGTAAATGCAACACCTAAAAAAAGGATATACATTTTACTGGATTGCGAAAATTATTAATTCAGGTTAAATGCAGGAAGAAAAAAGAAATGGGTAAACAGTCCAACTGTCCTCGGCATTTTTTAATTGGAGACCGTTTCAGTAACACGTCTATGAAGGACATTAAATAAATGCGAAACTTAATGAAGGGCTCAGAAAATAAATGTTACCCGTATTTATGTATCTATGTTTTTGTCATAGTTGTCGTGAGGGTCAATTTTGTGTTCATTTTTCAGGGTAAAATTGAATAGAAAATTCTTAGTGGCAACGTATTATGGGCACTTATAAAATAAACTGCACAGAAAAGTGAGTAGATAAACGTAGGCTATCAATGAGATTTGATTTAATGAATTACACTTATTCCACAGTAAGATCAGATGAAATTAACATTATGGAATACGTTTTCAAAATCTTAATTAAAACTGAGAGTATTCTTATATGCAATTTGGTTTCACAGTCGCACCGCTGGGTTTTCGAAGTCATAAACACAAAAATTAGATCTGGTAATAATAAGTTATTATATCAGGTCTCAGCCACTGCCAGAGAAATATCAACTGACATTACAAAAAAGCCAAAATGCTTCAGGAAAGATTCAATAACTGCCGATTTGGCTTTTTAGTCCTGAAAACCCCTCCGCCTTCAGTAAACACTATCTGCAATTTCGCAGGACTGCTCCAGTCATACACAGCACCCTCAGAACAGGGTTAATTAAGTTACTTAAACTTTTACCATTTTTAGCATTACGTGAGGGCTAACAATAACATAACATTCTAAGTTTTCCAATAAAGAGCTTTATGCCTCGCTTCATTAAAATATTGAACTTTTCCGCAGGCATATCAAATGATACAAGCAACCTAGCATAACTGCCTAAATTTTTGATCATGTTTTTTTATTGTTCACGTTTAACATTCTTAAACAAATAAGTGTGATTTTTTCTAAGTAAATAATGAATTGTTAGCTTTATCTAAGTTAATATATAATTAGACTGTTGCCTCATTTTTCAGTAACAGTTCAGAAGGTAATCTGTTCTTCTTAACCGCAAAGACCTGAGATTTGAGTGGTAAACTGATCCGCATCAAAAGGCAGGCTCCTGAACGGTAGTATTAGATTAAAGTAAAGAACTGCCAGGGATATGTTTCCATACTACAAACAGGAATTAAAATAATCAAAAGCACTGTATGCATTGTGATTTAAGAAACGTTTGCCTTATTATAGAGGTAGGCTGGCCTGCAGCAGCCTTAACAAGATATATGAGTTCGTGTTGGTAACGCATGTTAACTTCTACCCAGTTGCAGCAGTTAAGAACAGTTTTTATTGCCATGCATGATTTCATTTTCTATCAAAGTCCAAAAATTGACCAGACTATCGCAGTGCCCTGACACAAAGAAACAATTACTTCAGCGCTACTTCCGGCAATTTTTGTAATTACAGCAAACACAATTGCCAAAAGAAGGTTGTTTGTCCCTGCCGATTCCGTACAATTCTATTTAATATTTTCATTTCATCTAAAATTTGAATCTATGAGCTAAAATATAATTTCCGTGAACTTTATGGTTATTAAAATGACAGTATATGGGCAAACATGTGATAACTATTTAATGGACTTGAGCGCACACTACTCAGTGCGTATTACGTTATCCGATGCTAGTGCTAATAGATACAATATACACCCCAGTTGAGCACTGTTACATTTTATGTTAAATTGAGTATCATAAGAAGGTAGAAAGTAAAACAAACTTTATTAAATGAGCCAACCACTTAGCAAAAAAACTGATACTTTATCCATGGCATAGAGTAAAATGTGTAATTTCATAAGGTGAACATTATTATAATATAAACTTTAAGTTTTCATGTTGATAAAACTGTTCTTACCGATAGCCATTCCATCAGTAAAATTATGCAGTCCATCTCCCATGATCACCATCCATGCGATGGCAGCCATTGAACCAGGAACCTATAGAAACATTAACATAGTTACATTTGTTGTTCCTTTCAATAACAATATTTGAGCTTTGCTGTTCCGTTTTATACACTCGAAAGGTCATTTTTTATGTTTGCGTATGGGAAACCACGGAATAGCTATTCTTCTTGCACTTTGTTTCGGCAAAGATTTCTGCTATCATGTTCTAAATATATTATTTTTATTGACATTCTTCAAGTAAAGGGTCATATAAAATTACAAATGGTTTATTTTTGTGTAAAAATTGAAAAGCAACACGCCACATTATCATTAAAAGGTTAGGCAAATAGAGCTCACAAGGAAAGCATTTGTGTTCTTGTTAGGCCAGTAAATGAGAAATAAGTTGTGTTTGAGTAAGCTTTTAAAACTGATTCACATTAGCAAATTAAAAGTGACGATTCCGAACTCCTACTATGAAAGCAGTCTTAGATATGCACGGTTAATTTTGACAATAAAAAATAAAAATGGTTTATCATTGAAAATTACCTTGAGCCAAGCACGAATTTGCTGCAATTATTCAGGGAGTACCATTTAAAAATCGGAAAGAGAAACAAATACAATTTTTTTGAATCGTTAATCTAAAGAGAGGAATGTGAGAAACAAACTCTCACAGTAGTGGTTTTATGAAAAAGTACCCAAATGCCTATTAAGAAATATCCGGGAGAATTCGTTTTAACTGCCTTGAAACGTGTAGGTGAATATTAAGGTTGAGAATTTTTAATATCTGTCATAGGGCCGTTAAATCGTTTTAATGACGGAACTTGCTGGACTTGTGAATATTTTTAATTACTTTTAACTTTTACTTTTACTTTTAACTTTTTAACTTTTAATCTATTTTTTACTGCTTAAGTTATTCTCTTCCCATGTGTCGTCTATTGCATTACAGCAACTGTTTAATTCGCCTCTCATAATAAGCCTTTTTCTAGTAGTAACGCATAGCAGGTCAAATTAGTCAGTATCCCTAAGAATGGTCGACCAGTCTAACCAACAATACTTTCCTGTATAGCTTCATTTCTTTCAAATGCGTAGTTTTCGATCACTTTTACTCCTCTCACTGAAGAGTTATTGGAATCTTCAAAAAATATATTCTTTCTATTCGGTTGAATTTTTGAATTTATTTGGAAGTTATCGTCCTATTGACCATCCGTGATTGGCTCATAAGAACAAATGCTTTTCAGCAGGGTGTTTTTTTATCTTAAGCTGTATGGTTCCCTGCTCAAAATGGGAGCGGTTAAAAAATTGATGAAGTTTAAGCCTGTAAATACAACAAACGTATCGTCAGATGCCCTGTGCATGTTGTTTTTTCAGTCAATATGATAAGCCAAATTTAGCTAAACGTTTGCAGGGTTCATTTGCTAAACAGACTTCAAATTCCCTCCCTATTTTATTCTTATATTTAACCAGACACTCTTTTCTACTTTACTTGTAGAAACTGAACAGCTCCTTTTTGTGCATCGAAGTGAGCTTTCTGAATCTGAACTTGAAAAACATGCGTTTACGTTAATTATTTATCACACTCGTACAGTTACATCTAGAATGTAAAACCGAGACATTGACAGGGTTTATAAGTGTCTCGTGAGGTAAAAGCAGTCGTCGTTCCTACGCCACCCGTTGGCATTTTGTAGTCATTTGGACTAAGGAGGGCAGGAGGGTCGACGTCCGAGTGTGCGTGATGTTTGTTGGTTAATTAAATGTAGTACGCATGACTATCATTAGGGCATTGGAGCCTGGTTAGCACAACGGTTTCCTTATTGTGAAGCGCATTGAGACTAGTACATGGGCACTTGTCAAGGGACCGTTTGGTTTCGAGGACCTTCTTAAACACTAATGGTCGTATATGACTACAATCGACTCAATATGGTCCATTTCTCGAGTTTTGATGACTAAAAAAACCTATATGCTTTTGCCCTCTCTATATTCTAGGACAGATTCACAAAAAAGCAAAGTTTGGGATCATCAGGCCACACAAGGGTTCAGGAGTAGTGCTGGTGTAATGGACGGATTACATACTGTAAGTCGTGGCAGTCATGTCATGTTGTATCAAGTTTCAGAAATCAGAGTCAGAAAGGAATCGCAGTAAAACCGACGAGTGTCAGTTGATGGCAGTTCTTAAAGATCTCCCTCAAAGGTGTTTGACACACAGAGGTTTCCATCGACGGAGCACTGGGACCATGATGATACCCAGAATGTGCGACCATCCGAAAATTCACAAAGGAAAACTATGCCTGCTTTCTAAAGTCATTTTACAAATTTCCCGCATCACATCATTGCAGATTAGGTGGTAGATATGCCAAAATGGTTCCAAATTTAACTCTACACGTAAAGTTTACAAGACATCTTTATGCCTGTTGACCTTATCAGAATTATAAATGCTGGCGGGTGAAGGATGGCCTTGTCAGATTAATAAATTTGTTTCAAACATAGTCGTGGAAGAAACACTAAACAATGCCATTGACGTTATTTGGGTAAAAACTACCGGATAGAAATTCCAGAAAAATTGCGAACAGCTACTTACGTGATGCCAAGACAATAGTCAAATTCTAGAAAACAGCCAGCTTCATAGGCAAATAGACGATGTGACAGGGGGCTCACTCCGTGTGCCATTTTATCGCAATTTTTTTCATGGAGGGCTCATTTACGGGAAACCAATAAGCGCTCCGAGGTTTGTGGTTTGTCCATGGACGATAATCTCTACCTGACAGATTGTACCACCAACATCCTTGCTGCGGTCCAGAATTTCACTAACGTTTGGTACGGAGTCCGAATCTAATAATGAAATCGCGTACCTTGATATCCATCTGCATAAACACATGGATGGATCTATCCGGCGTAAAATATTCCTTAAGAAAACCTGTCCGGGACAATACATTGCTGTTTACCGTTTTTCTCCTAGATCTCAAATGAAATTCAATGAAATTGTTAGTGACTAGAGTGAGACGCATTTGCTCTCTTGGAATTATTGAAGCCCAGATCCAGCACTGCAGATCCCGTAAACGACCACCCACAGAGATTTATTCCCGAAATGTCAAGGAGCACCGCATAAAATATGCTACCAAAAATGCAGAAAAGAAAGATTTGTTTGCAAGACTACTTTTTCGATCCGCCATGGCAAGTGAATTAGCGAAAAGAACGGCGAAAGACAGCCACCAATAGCGCCTTCCCTGCGGCGACCGTGCGAATATTCTTCACAAAATCTTCCCTCCTACTTTTTAGAGGCAAAGACGGACTGCCGCTGCAGGCAGCATTAATTTGCATTTACCCATTCATGTGCTTGTTTGGATTGTGATATATTGGACCTACAACGAGGTAAAAGATGTACGTAAACAATTATCTGATTGGCTGGCTGCGTTGAAAGTAGATCAACTGCGAGTCAAGAATATCCGGGTCGATGCCAAATAAACCCTTAAGACTGTCTACTGACACCGAGAAACGTATCCAACGGCTTCCACGAAGGGGGCTTACAAAAACCGAGGCAATGGCTACACGGTTAGAGGATGCAGCACCTAGTTTTTAGAAAACGTTAGGTTAATTACTATGTCTTTCGAGGCCAACGCCATCCCCATGTGATGATCGAACGCCACCCCCCCCCCCCCCTAACGACAGTCCTATGCACTCCGTGTAATTGACCTATAAACATCGCTCACGCCCTAACCCATCTCAGTGATCACAACACGCCGACCATAGTATGCGGGCGCCGTCAGAACGATGAGTGTTACTACCGCCTGAGATACTTAAAACCCTGTCAAATTCTCACATTTTACCTTTTTGCATTTGTATGGGCCTGATGAGGAAGTTCCTACAATTCTGTCTTAAAACTTGGCTTCTCAAAGGTAATATGAGAAGGTTTACAGAAGAAGAGGTTGTTTTGATAAATTTAATGGTCAATAATGTAATCGTGAGAAAATCTTATATACTTTTTTAAAAAAATATGTATGTGCAAATTTTGAACTAAAAAATAAGAGCGTGGTCTGCGATCGCTATCGACCTTCCTTAATAATATGGAAGTGTGAGGACGGCAAACACTTCAAATTGCCAATAGAACCCTTTTTAGTTTGGTGGTTCATGCATATGCTTTGTTTGAAGGGCTGTTGTCACGTATTGTGAACCGCCTTAATAGGTTTAGCCTGCTATGACGACATTTGGCACGATAAGCATCACTATGACCCAGGTACTTGTTACTTTTATTATGATTTCTGTAACCTCACGTTACTGTTTATACCGGTTGGATTGACGACTAGCTTTGCCCCAAGGTTGTGCGATCATTGAAACAATACAACTTTGTGCGAAAGTTATTCTGTGTTAATTTGCAAGGGCACCTTTGAAGCCATGACTCAGAAGGAACCCGATTGACAGAATGCTCAGTCTTACTGGCTTATGCTGGTGGTTACATTTTGACAAAAATGCATAGCAATTGAACGACACGAAAAAAGAAACAGCCTTACGCTGAAGTCTCATCCTCACCATAACATAAACTCTAACCCAAACCTGAACCCTCACCCAACACGTAAACTTAGCCTTAGCTAAGGCCTAAACCTTAAGGTAACCCTAAACTCCCTGAGCTTTAGCACGTGCCCGCTTGTATGACTTGGGGTTGTGTTTTCCAGTGTCTTACCAAAACTTGACTGACTTTCCTGCGCGCGTGTCATCTTCTGTTGGACACATGTCACAGGCCGTATCAATCCAATGGAGGACATGTACGTATGCAGCGGTAAACTTGTATAAATTATTATATTCTCGAATGACGTCCACTTGACCGATTCTTACCAGCAGGACCTAGTAAGAATTAACTGAATCATCCAAAACATTCAAAAAAGAGAGATGCATTCGCAGGGAGAAATTTATTAGATGTGTGACTTTTCTTGTAGTGGATTTGCTTGCCCATCTTCAGACTCTGAAACTACATACACAGCGCAGTCATCCTATATCCATGATTGTCTTCCATGTGGCTTGCTAGTGCCAACTGTGGGGCACATCGCACCCGTAGCCCACCGTGGCTTGAGTCGCCCCGTGGACTGACTGCGGGGCCGTATAGACCAGCATCTCACTACGACTGGTTTCAACCACGCCCTCGTTGACCGCGGAGATAATGGGCGGCCACGGCTGTTCCACGCAATGGCTGGCTCCCGTTAAGAGGGTTCGTTAATAAGTAGAGGATTTTGGCAGATTTGAATAATTCCTTTGACCCACTTGTGAAAAACTCGGCAGCCTCGGTGGGATTCGAACCCACGCCAGCAAGGGGAAGGCTTTAGTACAGCCAACGCTCTAGCCAACTGAGCTACGACGCCCCATCGGGAGCCGTGAGTTTAATCACACTTGGGTCAAGTTACCCGCCCAGCCTACTGCAACGTATTGAATCTACCAATTCTGATACAGCAAGCTGACTGCCCAAGCAGGATTTCCTTATCAATAAATCTAGAATCAACCAGATGACTACCAGGCACAATTAATTACTAGAGGATTTTGGCAGATATTAATAATTCCTTTGGCCCACTTGTGGAAAACGCGGTGGCCTCGGTGGGATTTGAACCCACGCCAGCAAGGGGAAGGCTTTAGTACAGCCAACGCTCTAGCTTGGGTTCGAATCCCACGGAGGCCGCCGAGTTTTTCACGAATGGGTCAAAGGAAGGTTCGTTAAACCACATAGAGGGCAGGCAAATTGATGCGGTGGTTTACTGAGCACTCGGCTAATATCCAGGTTTTTTGATCTGCCTTGAAATTTCATCTTCACCTCTGCCCATAGGTTTACTAGTCAACACCTTATTCTTTTACAATATCGCCTGGGGTTCGCATTTTCATTAATATTGTTCTGAATGTGCAAAAGGGGAAATCGGCACCGAATAGCGACTGTTTTCAATGGAAATAGTTGATGATTTATACTTTATATTAAAATAAAAATATATATTAAGGCTTAAAGCACATATTGTTATGAACAAGACATTTGTGTCCATTAATACTTGAGACTTCTTATACAATATTCTTGCATCTTTGTTGGTTATGCATTGAGGCAAATAGAGTGCGTGAAGCACACCAGAGCGATAGTTAATTCAATTGCAATTTTTTATGACACTTACCGCATGTGAATGACCGTGATGGTCGTCTTTCTTTGGTTGTTCAATCGTTACATCGTCGGCGTTCGATGCCTCGTCTCCGCAAGCATGACCATGATTCTCTTGTTTATTCTTTGACTTTCCACTCTTGATCGGTTTACTGCTTTCCTCCTCACTTGTTACAGATGGCTTGTTGATCGTGATTGAGGGGACACGCAGAGTCAGGTTTCCGTCTCCTGTCTCAGAGTTCAGGTCTTCTTCATTTTCTTCTGCATAAGCGCTCAGTACATCAACATTTTTCATAGCTATGTGGATAAAAACGTTATGGAAATTGAAGTCACTTTTACGCCGTTTAAATCTTATCGTTACAGGAAAAGTGCAGTTTTAGAAATGTTTTGACCATAATTATTTCGATCTAATCTGAGAACGCATTCCAAAACTCTCTCCTTAGGTAGCAATCTCTTAAAGAACCCTACTGCACAGACTTCCTAATTCATTAACCAAAAAATTATTCATAGAATATTAGTTGGTTGCTTTTGTTACAACACTCCCAAAACGCCAGTTTGAAATATTTTCTTAAATTTTTCTTGTAGAATTTATATAAAACACGACATAATGCATGATGTGATGATCAGTATACATTTTAACCTATACCTTCATACCTTTGGCTGTAATGCCCGTTGTGAGGATGTCATCAGCCAAAATAGAGGGAGCTCGAGACTGTCGCCGGGTGGGTTCAAAACCGGGTAGTCTGGAACTGCGCCGTAGGCCTGAATTTACCGATATGGACTCACGGAAGGCACTCAGTCTCCTGATATCACCTGACTTACGAGGATTCTTTAATATCCTCTCTCGTTCTTCCTTAAAAAATACGGCAATCAAAAATGTTTCCAAAGTGAAAAGAATTTTTAAGGCTTGAGTCGCTATATTCCAGATGTAGGACTTCTTGTTCAGATAAAATGACCTAGCATCATAATGCCTTCTGAGGTAACCAATAAATAAATTTCGCGAAAAGTCAACAAATCATATTAATTTAGTTAAGTTTATTGCATATCTTTAAATATTGCCTTGAATTAATAAATCTGCGTGAGCTTTACGAAGAAGAGTATGGGTAAACTCAAGTTTTTCGAAAAACATGCAATCATCATGGAGCCGGGGAACACTTATTTTTATTACTTCTCAACCGTGTATACGTCACCTAGAACTCAACTCTTAGTTTGGTCACTCTTAAATAGTAACCTCTTCCGCATAATCAAATTCACATCTACGTTAATCGAAGTGCAAAAACATTATCCTCAAAATATTTTATTTTTTGTGGTGAAAGGCCATCAACATAAATAAAAGGATGTGGGAGTTTATTTCAGACAAGGTCACTGGACCCAAGTCTAACCGCATAAGTTGGTTCAATTTTTTATCATAAATCTGCACCAGTTGCACGCATCATTGGTCAGTTGTTCGAAATTTTCCTATCTTCAAAAATACTCGGCAGAAATTTTCGCAATATCTGCCTCTTTGTGGAATGGTTATAGTAAGTAACGAGCTTACTTCTTCTGCCTTCTTTTCGGCCTTGTACTCCGAGATTGAGCTGACCAACTTTTCGGCGCAGAAGAAAAAGTAGACGCCAACAAGTGCCACTAATCCTTTCAGCATTGCCTCACGTTCACCATTCTCTTCACCTTCAGCGCCTGCCTCTTCATGTGCATGACCACCTGCGATGGCCTTCAGGGAAGGGAAGAATAAGATTTAAGACATATATTAATCTGGATGATATAAAAATTCCTGGGATGTTAAAAGCCGTTAATTTCGGAAATAATTTCTCCTTCGGGGAAAGTGCTGGAATTGTAATTAAGTACTATCGTCCAAATTAAAATTCCCGAAAATTGTATAGTATATCTTTCAACCATTAGTCAAAACGTTTTTGATGAGGGATATAATTCAACATTTATATCCCTTGGTGCAGATAAAATCACATACAGAGACCTATTGAAAAGGTCAGTGAAGTTAGATAATCTAGTTGATTCTTATCTATGCATAAACGATATTTACTGTATGAAACGATTTCCCGGAGACGTGTCCCCAAATTTGACATGTATTATCGGCTTAAAGGGCCAAAAACAATGAAATAAAAACTTGAATTATGCACTGAATTATTTCGGTAAGCATTAGAGTGCAGACATCGGACCTTCTTTATCTTTTCTGTCTATATACCGTTTTCTGCGCTTAGGAGGATGAATTTAGAAATGACAATATTGTTCAGACAAACTACGAACTACGGATTAGTTTATAAAAGTCGAAACCTAAACGTACTCCGAATGTTTACTTTTAACTCGTTTTTACGTTGGATAAGCAAGTTTTTCACGGATCATATTTATTGTCCTATTGCCCTTTTGACTCAACTGTGCGCGTGAAGCCTATTGTTGGGCACATGATACAGACGCAAACGGTGGCCGCTTATTAACTCAAACCACAAAAGTACTATTGAATTTTCAAACATGTTTGAAATGCTTATTTTTTATACATTTCTTACGTAATACGATGCTCTCGGGTACCAGCGAAAAAACGTATTCAAATAAGTGTCCCACTTTTCCCAAACAACCTGTTCGCCTTCAAATTTTTATTTTTTTATTGACTCATTTGTGACGACGCATTACAGAAGGAATCGATGTAACTCTGCGTTCCTCGGTATTTATGAACAAATATTATACATTTCGATGTCAATATTTTATGTCAAAAATGTCAGATGAGATCACTGAACCCACAAAAAACATAAGTGGTGGCCCCATTTATACGCGTTGGGCATTCATTTCAGGGTAGAGATTCAAATATGAGCGGTAGAGGTAGAATGATAAATAGTTGGAGAGAAAATAGTATATTAAACGTACTGCGTATGAAGTTATTTCACAAAATGTACTAGCATTGGCCAGTATGGTATACTGTGATTAATTTATCGAGCAGATAGGATGCACACGTGCTATGCTTCAGGAAATTTCAAGTTGAGGAATATTCAAAATATTCCTTTAGACCTGTGGCGTTGCTTCAGATGTTTAGTGCACTGGCTACAATTAAATAGTAAATTAACTAGTTCTCATAATTTCAAAGCATTTGCAGCGCATCCTTTAAATTATGCTTAGGGCAGTTTTTATCCAATTTTGAAACATTTTGTACGGAACGTTCAACCAGACATGCTGTTTTTGTATAGGGCTTCTGGTTAACAGATTGCCTAGCACTTTTTAAGTTGCAAACATTATATGATACTCATAGTTTATAGAAAAATTATTCTAATGTTGTTAAACCTTACATAAAGAATGGGAAGTTATTGTGTAATCGCCTTACTTTTGTATTGATTGGAAATTTAGATAATACATATAAACGTTTGTTGAAACATGAATTCCCAGAATCCATTAATACAAATAAAGAAAACGCAAAATATCTTTTCATTTTTCCATTAAGAAAAACCAAATTTGTTCAGGCCCTAAAAATCATTGACAAAAAGCCGAAAAGAATTCCAATGGCATTTCAATTGAAGGTGCTTATTTGCAGTTTTCAGTTTTGCAATTTCACTTAATTAGGAAGTTCTTATCAAAATATATTTCGTAATTTTAACCAACGTATTATGCATTATTCTATTTATTCTATCTGTAAAGGGGCTGTTCCTAAATTCAGTTTATACCTGCCTATTTTGCTCACAAATTTTCGGTCAAAGGCTTGTCGCAAAATTGACCAATTTTATCCTGTAAAACGGAAAAACATCTGTTCATTCTACAGAAGCTTTTGCAGATATGCCATGTGGGAAAAGAATCGATAGTCTTAAATTTTTCCTTAGGAATCGGAACATATAGATACATGTTGACACATGTTGCACTAACTCTTGAATTAAAGTGAAAAGTACGAACATCATTTTTAATGTTTTATTTCCAGTGTAAATTTTACAAATATTAGGTACTTTGAAATTAATGCCTTAATGTGTGGAGTTCCCTTTATTGCATTTGATAAAACATATGCAAACTAGTTCAGCATAGAACTTCCTATTTAAGTTAACCTACAGATTATGCTTTTCCCACCAATATTGCTTTTCCCCTTAAATGCGTCTTTTCGATTATGAAATTTAAGTTATATTTATCTTTTTTTAATTTAGCGGATATCGACGTAAATCCGTATCAGACAAATAAATGTATTTTAAATTGTCAAAGCGACTGTGCATGCTCTCCAAGTTGAACATTTTAAGCGTAAGGTTTTCGAAAATGTTAAGACTCACGTGGGGTATTAGGTGAAGGAATGCGTCGCCTGTCAAACAGCCAACAGCTAAGGCCACCAGAAACTGTATTACGTCATTGTAAAACTTTTTGTTCACCAGTGGAACAATGGCTACGCCAAGAAGGCCGACTGCGCTGATAATGACAACGCCAACTGTTGAAGCTATCCAAACTAAAATGTTTGACAGATAAAATACAGGTCAAAAAATGGGACAAAAATGCCGTAGCATGCATATTATGATGTTTATATCTAAGAAAGTTAATGCCCTTTCAAGTAAATTTGCAGGCATTAATTGGAATTATTATAGAAACCTTTCCGTAGCTCTATAATAATAAAGTAGATTTTTATATATCTTAAGGGAGGAGGTTATGTTTAACAAGATTTGCATCATCACAGAAACACCAATGATTATCAGAATTTGCATAACGTTATTGTTCATCGGTAATTTACCTTCTGGTTTTACGTTAAAAGCACCAGAACTGGAATGGGGAGTCGTTTCCTGTCGTAAATCAAAAGACAGTTGAAATATATAATGTATATTATAAAACATTTTATGTTAAAAAAATATTAAAAGTGGTCCATACATCGAATAAAATAGGATGAATCACATCTCACTAAGCAAGCACATCACAATGTAATTCCTGAAATGAGATCAATACGACTGAAATGAACGTATCCTGCTTTAAGTTGTGAAACTGTGCTTGAGATGATCCGCGTAACCTTATGTCAACTTGGGCTGAAAAACCCTTTGCCCATAACCTTCTAGCAAACGGGAAAAAAGTATCAGCAATTAGGCAAGCATGCAATCAGCTATGCGCAGCTGAAGAGTACAGAGAAGCAAATGGTTTTTATCTGATAAGGGAATAAAGAGTTGCCCACCTCTTCTGATACAGTGCCGAAAGCTCACAATGATAAAGATAAAACAGATGTTACATGGAAACTAAAGTCAGTGGTCTATTTGAAACGAACATTTTACACTTTGCTGACATATATAACCATCATAAATCTGTGTTTACAGCTCCCACTTATTTTTCCTTTCTGCAATAAGCTACAGGAGTAGAAGACAAAGCTCCTTATTTCAATCCCAACGATGTTACATTACATACGACACTTAGTTTGAATGGATAGCTAAGTATGCAAAGTGAAGTCAGACATTGCAGACACTTGCCTACCTTGTCATTTAATCTCAGGATATACTTTCCCTCCCTAAAGTTCTGCAGAAAAAGCATTGATACATTAAAAACTAATCTGGACTGCTTATAACACTCTCAATGAATTTATATTTATGTGGATCTATTGTTGTTTCATGGGTCAGGTAGCCATTTTGACAGAACTTTTGGGGAACTACATCTCGCAGCATACAGATGGTTAAGGTTTGTGAGTTTCTTTGATGCTTTTCGTAAGAAACTTTCAGTTTACGATGCCATCAAGATTACATTTTTTACGTTTTACTTGCATTCAGTTGCACAGAGTACTGCCCCTCGAAACATTCGGTCTGGCATAATACTGACGCCAAGGGCAACATGATGAAGTAGAAACTCCATGTGGTGTTCTTCAGATTATGACCTTAATGATGGAAAAAATTTTCAACCCTGTCTTTAAAGTTGTATCATCGTATCCTGGGATATGGCCAATATATTACTAATTTTCAACTTCACATTACTAAACAATGCTCATGTTGCCAAAGAAGTCAGAAAACCCATATTCATTTTATTTGAATAGATTGTGTTCCAGACAGGTACTACTTAGTGCATGCTTACCACGCTATTTCAACGACAAACTTACATTTTGTAAATGGAATGAACTGATAAATTTGTACAGTGTAGGGCAGTCAATTGTGGGAGATACGGAGACTTGATCATCCTTGAATTTAGTGAAATTGGATTCTGAAATGGTCTGCATATAAAAAATGAAAGCCAAATTATATTATCTTTTTACACGTAAAATTGCTACAAAAAATGTTAGGTCTGCTACGGGAGCATTAGGATATATCGTGATTACAGCACGTCGCGTTTAAAAACTCCAGTTGGAATTTTTAAAATAATTTTAAAAACCGTCATCTTAGCGTTAGTTTTGACCTTTCTGCCGGCAAGAGAACGGAACGGGACCAAAACGCGTACGTTATATCTCACAAAATGTTAACTGAAATGCTGAAATGCATTTTTGATTAGAAAATATTACTTAAGTAGGGTTATAAATAATTTGTAACTTTGTTTTTGAGTTCGTAGTTAGTTAACAGCGTATGTGTACATTTGGGTAAGATTACTATAGTCCCAAACAAAAGTGCATTTATCCCATGGCTTAAACGGCTTAAATAGTCGTGAGTTGATTGTACAGGTTGATTATATTAAACTATGCTTAGATGCATGCATTTTTCTCTTCTGCAAGCAATTGGATGGACGTTTCCAAGTAAAGCAAACAAATAAACGTTATTCCTTACGTGAATTGCATCGAAAAGGCATTAAGTCCCATCTACCAAAGTTTGGCCTATGGCAGTTCTAGTGTTATGGGAAAGTTGGGCCTACCATGTTTTGCTTGGTTACAACGCTATAACAAAGGCATTTATCCTGCATTGAACGTCAATTTACCTTTAAATTTCATTGCCCTAGTCACAGGCATTTTTTGTATACCTTACCAGCAGTGAGCTATTTTCTTTCACGTTAACAATCCTAAGATAGTAAGCATGTTGTCATCGAAGAAATTTTTATGCCAATAAAATAAATGGAATAAGTGTTCTTTGGTGATTAAACTATGGATATTTTCCTCACTGCCATGTCCGTGTAAAGTGATTATCTTTTTAAACCTGGAAAGTAATGGGAGAAAAATGTAATCAATAATAGTCAGTTTTCTGCTGATTAACTATGCAGTCGTTCCAGGCGTACACTTACCTACTATTTGACTAGAAAGCGATTGTCGCTGACAAGTAAACGGTCACATGAGGTGCATCGAAGTTAAGAAAATTTGCTTAATGAGAAAAACACCTTAATTATTTAGATAAGGTCTAGACGTTAGGTGATATTTCTTAATCAAAAGATGAAACCAACTGCCAATACTTGATAAAAGATGAAAAATGCCCACCACTTGCTTAAGAGTTTACTTTTATGCTTCCTCTTCATTTCTCAGCATTTTTAATGTTTGCTGATTTATATTCTTCAATTTAGAAGTCGGAAAAAAAGCTTTATCTGCCTAGATGGATGGTCATGCAACTCTTAGCTTTTTTATAATCTGTAAAATCATTCTTAAATCAGGAATGAGTATGTCGAAAGTTTAAGTATAAGAACAGTGCCAATGCACATGACTGGCATTGCGTCTATCATGAGTGAAAAATGCTACTTTCCAAAATAGTAAAACAATGATCTTGCAGTAAACTGGTCTCTAAGCTTCCTTGAGTGTACTTTCTTGGATAAACTCAGCAGGTCAAGGTCGAAGCACACAGGGACCGTGACCACTAGCTGTCGTCGTAACCTTTGAACGAATTATTGTTCTTAACTTATTACAGGATAAGTGCCATTGACTTACAGACTTTCGTCACCTGCACAATATTTTGAACTATTGGACTGGATAGTGAAAGTGTCCTGAGATTGTATGTTGCGTTTCCGGTGAGTTGGCATATTTTTTGTGCACACGTGATTGGCAAGTCCAACACCAGGAGCAGCATCACTGAAAGAAAGAGCCAACAGCCTGTGTGCTTGCAGTTTGCACACATTCTTGTTCCAGAGTATTGTCCTAGTCAAAAGTTTCCCCTATCACTTCTGTAAATTCAGCCGTTTGCTCGTTTTTAAATAGCCTGGCTGGCGTGTCGCTCTGATTCGTCGCGCGATTCACCGGAAGTCAAATAGTCCCTTGATTTACTTTTCTGCACGCCGAAAGGTTTGTCTTTGGGGTGGTGGGGAGGACTGCAAATAACTTTGTGTTCTTTTGATAATAATTACAATCTCAGGACCAATGGTGCTAGGTCACTTCTGTGAATACGGTAAGTAATTTGTGCGTGCGATCAAACGAGTGCGTGCGTTTATGTTACGTCATTGATAGTGGTAACTATCCCTGCGTTCTGAGGCGTTGCGTGTGCCTCTAAAAGCCTCAGCAGCTGCGTAGAAACTGCAGCAAGGAGGTACTGGATGCTGGTTCATGCACGCAGTTGTCACGCGTGTCGGAGACAGGCCACAGGGTACCACACGCGGTTCGCTCGCTTTCGACGAAAGGCTTACAGACAGGCCTGCCCACAACTGGCTACTACAATCGATACTACGCGGGGTTCAGACAGCCAATTGCGACAGCGCTATTTACATGCGTGCCGACGCAAAAATAATCATGCAACTCAATTTAAACGTCACTTTTGCAAGTGCCCAAAAGTCGGAAATTTGCGTGTGTGTACATGTGGATCAAAGCGCAGCGTGTTTAATTTATGAAACCACTTCCACTATTTTCTTTTGCAGGGAGACCTGGTTACACGTATCTTCAATTAATTTGAGTCCAAAATGTTTGACTTACTGGGAAAAATTCGCCATTCTTGTTCAAGTTACCAATCAAATTAGAATCGCATTCGTATATTTATGGCTTTAGGTGAAGGTGCATCCCCAAGAAGGATCTGAAATGAATGTATTTTGCTATAAAGTTAATTCAGAATTCTACTGAGGACAAATAAATGTGGGTTGTTTGAAATAAAGCGATAAATCACTGTTTTTAGGAGCCAGGTTGTTTCTGGCAGTTGATCTAATTGATAGTCAAACCTGCAATTTATTTCAATTAATGAACTGCGACGATAATCACTCAACTGACTGGGTAATTTTAGGTATATAAGTTTATTGTGTATTATTTTTATGATAGAAAACCATTCATTTTTTAAAAGAGCCTCGTCTTTTGCTTCAAGCATCGATAGCAGGGATCCTTTTATTTCGACGTGTAACTGCGTCGCTGGCTGATGTACTCACAAATTATCAACGGATTTTCAATGTAATTTTCTCTCATTATTGTGAGGCTGTAGGTAAGGCAGGGAATTCAGTACAAGGACAAAATTCAATTTTCGAAAATATGTATTCAACGATCGGATTATTTTTTTTGAATTATTGTTCGAGAAAGTCATTTACTCTGCTGTTTTAACGTTTATGAAACATGTCAGACGTAGAATCTGTAGAACTGCAGACGTTGACGGAATACGCAAAGAGTAACTAATGCAATGCTCTCATGTGTTCAGAAAACTAGTTGTTTTCGGTGAACTGGCGTCAGGCCTGTAAACATATATGAAAACAAGATCGAGCACATGACCGCCTTTCGTAACCTAATGGTGGCTATTGCTGCTTTTGGTACCAGAAACTGGCCCTTTAGCTTACGATGGATCAGCATGACGTTATATCTTACAATAGAAATGTCGTTATTGTCCCCACGATGCCCGGAATGAACAATATCCACAAACAGTGCGCGGTATATGCTCCTGATTTCGAATTTTTTGCGTATGCCGGGAGGTGTTGTCGTATTCCTTTAGATACACGCTGACACGTGCTCCACAGCAGCATTTAAATAGGTAAATGCCTACTGCGGCGTTCTGAGATGGCAAATTATCTTTGCCTTCTCCGCGTAAAATAGTGTTGTTAGAGATTAATATCTGAACTCCTGCTGATAGGAAAGCTAGTGTGATGGCTGGATTTATGTGTCTTCTTAGAAGTTCAACCCAAGCTCCTCACGAAAGAAAACTTTTGGAAGCAGACTTTTCTTGATAGTCGCTCGAAATTATTCGTTGCAATAAACCTGATAGGTAACTCATTCATGCAAAGTAAGTTGGGCAGCTTTGTTAGCTGCTCCTTAAAAATTGTATGTAAAAAAATATTACCAAGTCCTTTGTGCCATGCAACGGACTACATTGCGTTTTCCTTCAACGGGTACTAAACTAACAAAGATCACATATTTTTCACACTGTGTTTTCCTTCGCTAGACACGCTTTTAGACGCTACCGTCCGATGTCCTACTTAGAAGGACAACAAAGTAAGGAAACCATTTGCCTTTTCTATCTCCAACATGAACTTCATCGAAGGATTTACCTGGCCTGCACCATTTAAGAAAGCAAATAACTCAGTTTTTACGCCGGAAGTTACAAGTTGTTAAGAACCTTGTAACCGTTAGGTTTAGGCTTGTTGATCTGATCGCTCAGCTGGAGCTGCTCAAGTCTGCTTAATAAAACATCGGTTACAGAAGATGCATTAGGCAATTTCATAGTCACGCCATTTTTTTTTCTATACATTTGGTTGCCAATAAGGAACTCTGCATTTTATGTGATCTTACTAATCGTTCCCTGCACGTGTAATTTTGAAATTCATATTTTGTGCAGATTTGTCGGTAGAGGTTTGCAAATATAGCATAAATTTCTGTGTGACAGGTACGTTTCTAAAATTACAAAGACGTCTAACGATAACATTAAAATGCTGCGTAAGGCAAAGTCTTTGACATCGTCAACATATCGAAGGCTCCTAGATATCTGCATGGTGCGTGCGCTACAGTTCCCTGCTAATCACTTGTCTGTCGCCCGATATGGATAGTTTCGCATGCCTAAATCAGACGATGTGACTGGCCGCCTTCATGGATCTTGGGCAAAACACGCAGTCCAGAGAGACTGATACGGGGTACTCGAGGTCTCGGTCGTTTATGAAAACGCCAAACAGCGCCCAGTTTTAACACCACATCATCTGCGCACTATTTTTTTCTTGTCTACTCTACTGACTTTCCTCTGGTCTGACAGTGTGAACTGTATCTTCCTTACGTAGTCTGATCTCTTCAGTATAACGGCACCTCTTCCTTTATCCAGTCTGATTATCAAGATATATTTGAGAAATAGATGCGATCATTGGGGCAAGAGCATTATTCGCTTGATGTTTTCGATTCAAACTCGAACCAATCATCAGCGACAGTATCAGATAGGGGTAATTCGTACACAGGGATTCGCAGTATTGATAGGATGCCATAGCTAGGCTACTGTATGCCTACGGCAATTAACAGCTCCCCCTTCAGCGATGAAGATTGCACTCTTGTGCGTTAATAGTTTGATGGCCGGCATGCGGGTCGTTATCCGCTGAACTTTCGCCACCCGTGTTGGCGTGATGATTGCTCGACCATCTGGTTCACCAACACCGGCGTTGGAAAATGTGTTCGCCTGAGTGCTCCCCGAGTGGTCGATTGTTCTGGCCAAACTGAGTCTCAACACCGAATATGGGTTTGGTAGGTCATTGTACTGTTTAATATACTGAGGGCCTGTTAACCATGATTCAAGCAACTTGCTGATCACGCGACTATCGCCTCTTGCGTTTGATGTCAAGGCTGTCATCCACATACCGTGCCCGGAATTTCGACTGTGGTGTTGGAAAACCAGCAACTCCAACCGTTGTAAGGACAACCTCGGCTATCCGTCCGGAGATCAGCAAACCCATTGGAGTTCCCTTCACCTGCTCGTAGATTGTACAGTCAAACGTGAAGTACGTCCTGATGCAGAAATTCAGGAGCTGACGGACTTGGGCGTGTCCAAGGTGATTCACGGTTTTATCGCAGTTGCTTTGGAGGATTACTTCAAATGTCTCGACTGCCAGGTTCTGCGGAATAGAAGAAAAGGGAACGTGACATCAAAATATGCCATGACGTTGCCTTGCAGGAGGCATACTCCTTTAAGTTTTTCCAAGAATTGTGTTGAGGAGCTGACTGTGGTGTCCGGCTCAGCCGGCAGAAATTTGAGGTGCTGAAAAAACACTTTGCAATTCCGTACGTTGGAGTGCCTTTGAGCGATGCGATGGGTCGGAGAGGAGCACCCTCCTTGTGTACCTTGAGAAGGCCATAGAACCGGGCCAAGGCCGTTTCTTGGACTCTCGTCCTCCTTCTGTCGGTCAGCGTTAATGCACCCGAGTTCTCCATGGCCAACAGCGTCATATTCATTTGGCGTGTCAGTGATTTTATGGGATTTTTTTTCACCTGGGACATAAAACTGATGACCCTCCAGTATGTTTTTGGCTTTGTTCAGGTAGTCCGTTTATCCAGTTACTGATAAGCGTTACTCCCCAGTTTTTATTTAAACGGTTGGTTCCTGTCTGCAGAAGCAAGCACCAGCTCATAGGTTTCTAATTGATTAACATTTTGGCGATGCATTCAACATTAAAAACCAAGGGATACAGCTTTAAGCTGTGTTTTATCAAGTTTTGTAAAAGATTCGTTGTGTACGTACCGACCTACGGCATGAGGAAGGGTGGTGTGTGGGCACATTTCATGCGCACTCAAAAAATATTCTCCACTTTTGATTTCTTCAGGTTTTTTTCTGATTGACTGAAATTAAATGTCAAATTCTTATCTTTTGTAGGGGTGTCAAGGGCGGTGGCGCGTTGACGCACGTGATGCTTCAGCTTTTCGATTTTTGCTAATAAGCTTTTTAGTTAATTTTTTGTGCACAGTTTCAATGTTTAGATGATAGTGTCTGCTCTCTCAATACAACCTTGGCCAGTACTTTTGCCTCTGAAAGCATGCTTTTGAAACGTAGGTACCCGGTGAGTGCCCTTACCACCGTTGGAACATCGTAATGTTTTACATTTGGGAAAATTCTTACGGCAAGTTTCAGGCAAAAAGCCTACGAGCATGGTTTTGGTTTTAAGATTAATTATCCAACCGCCGGCAAAAATGCTACGCTGTTAAAAGGCCTACGTAAGTAGTATGCAGTTTTACCCTTTATGTTTGATATACTTTTAAATTTGAACAAATTTTATTGAAAATATGTACCAAAATATTCTTTCACATACTAATTTGGTAGCTAATTCCATATTTTTAACATTTTACATGAAGAAAAGTATTTTTTTATTTACAAAAATCTTTCTGCATTGTTGGGTACTTTAAACCTCTATAGGCCAGCAAATTTGCACTTAAGGTTTCGAAATTCTGTTCTTAATACGTTCTATCTAACGGAATTTTTACAGTGTCACAAACGGCTTAAAATATGACGATGGATGTGAATTCCGCTGCATACCTTATTCAAACATTAATAAATTTCCGGATACAATGTATTATGAAGGACAATTTCAAGGTCTTGAAAACTCTCAGAATGCACAACTTTTTTCACATCAAAATGTTCCCTCCTTTTAAATACAAAATTAAAGAATACTTTATTCCCTATAAAATAAGTACAAGAAAGTATATTTGTGTACATTTTTATAAATCGAAAATCAATCAGATAGGTATCCAAATTTTACATAGTACAACTTTTGTGGACAATCGTAAAAACCTCAGTTAAAACCTGGCATACCGACGTGATTTAAATATTGTATGACTATCTTGCATAATAATTAATATTCAAACCCAACTTTAGGATTTCTGTTAACATATCATTATATAGGAAATCTACTATAGATCACGGAGGCAGGATATACATTTCAATGGTGCTGTGGCTAATGTGTTTGTGGACCTGCTTCAATCAAGCAAGTGTCACGCTGAGTTCAAGTTAGCAGGAAAAGAGCTTAAACCTCATCTTGGCAAAGTAAGTTTACCCAGAGCCTGGGGTTGGGTTCTTGCGTATCAGTGCTCGCTGGGAAGATGGGGTCGAATGTGTAATGGCAACCGTTTTCAAGGGGTTTTGAATAAATATTCAGATTTTATGTGTCCACGTGGCCTGATGCTTTGCACAAGGAAGACAGGCATTGTAATGCGATGGCATTGCGTGCCCGTAGACCTGTGGTTTAAATTAAAAGTTCAACGGGGCTGGACAGCTCAGTGGGAAACTCGTTAACCCTGGCGAAGCAGGGTGTAAGTCAAAGATGGTTGGCTTTATTTCCGAAGATTCCCTTTCGCAAGCATGTGGAAAATAAGTACAAGATTAGATTCGTTTAGAAGCAAATTCAGCTGAGATTGTGGTATCAACGGCTAAAAGAATGATAAAAGCAGCAATGGCTTATTTCATTCTCACTTGAACTAGTGAGGCAATCATATGTAACTATTTCAGTCTTCCTTCACATTACTAAATAACTTACATCGTATAGCATATTATATTTCTATATATTTAGTTTGTTATATAAGGGTCATGTTTCTTGAAGATGGAGACTGTGCTGGAGACAAGCAACGTGCCAAGATAATACCTGACATAAATAAACAAAAAAGTACAGGATTTCTTAACAAAGAATTAAAAGATTTTTAAGTAACGGGACTTGTTGTAAAAAAATGCGTCAGTGAGCCATTTCCGATTCACAGAACATTTTTAAAATTTTTACACTAGGACATCATCTTAGCTCAAGTAAATTGTACCAACAATAGGTTCCGATATTGACCCATTATATAACCTCCAATAGACATCATTTACAGATGAACTACTTGTCTACTTCATCCGAAAGAACTATCACTGTTTAGCAAAAAGATATTTTGCTATCAGCATGCGCTGACACAGCGCCAGTGTAAACGCCGAGTTGCAATGCGATTTTTCAAATAACGTTCGCAAAGTTAATATAAGAGAACAAATGCCTTAAACCGACATCCTCTGATTACTGGTGCTCGTTTTCACAAAACTTACTGTATTTCAAGAGGGTATTTGCTCATTTTTACCATAAGTCACACGATTGTTTTTGCATTGTCGGCTTTTGGGGTCCCAAACTGTCTAAGGTCGATCACATTGAACTGCTTAAAAAATAGCCTTCTAAAGTCATTGTATACGGGAGGCCGTTTTTTACACCTAGCCTGCTTGCCAACCTCAGACATGTTGCCATCATTCACCGTGTGCATGACCCAGCAGCTGCAGTTTAAACCCGGTCGATTTCCTACTCTTAACTCATGCGCTCACCTGACACATTCAAACAGGTTTAAGATGGTCTTGGCAACCTTACATATGACCTTATTGGTTAAAACGTTAATTGCGAAAGTCGAGTCTCCGTTACTGGTCCTGTTATTAATGCTCTCATAATGCAAATTAGGCTGACAATTTCAACAGGGAATATGAATATTTGATAAGTATGTAGTCCGTTCGCTCACATTTAGGACTGTGCAGTTAGAGGCAGCTTGGAAAAATAAGAAATGTGCACGCTGTGAACCATTTTCACATTATTACTTCTGATCAATTTCCTTAGAGCTAAGATACGTCAACATGATGGGAAAACATTACCTTAAGATTATCATGAGTCGGCATTTTACACTAAATGACCTTACTCGTGACATTTCGTGATCAAACTTTGTGCGGGTATTATACCATACATTCAGTGTTTTTTGTTATTTTTTCATTGACTCCAGGCTTAAATACCCTTTACATAAACAAAAACGCATTTTTAATCTATTATTTGAAGGAAAAACAGGCCAGATTTGTGCAAAATCGGATGAGCTCGCATACTTCAGGAATTTTGTATGTTACTCAAGATCGCAGTCGAACTGTTATTGTTTTCATGGGATTTGTTATGAATTGCCATTAATATAAGCAAGAAAAATAAATCCGTTCAAGAACAAAAATATTTCATCTTTAAATCATTTGAAGGTCGTGAACTGTACATTGCTACTTCAAATCTAGTCTTTCTAAGAAGCGAACGTTATAAAAAACCAGGTAGGCTAATAGTAAAATAATAGAACAACCGTGGCATTTTCCAATTTAAATGAATTCTTCACGGGCCGAAAGTAACTATGAGGTTAGTCATATATTTATACGAATCGAAATGTGTGTCTGCGCAATTTTCCAGTGAGTTCTTTTCCATTACCGTATTGTTTATTAAATGGAAACAGGTTAACAGCTACTCTGAAGCCATCAGGCAAAGAAGAGAAAAGAGCTGAATATTATGAATATACCAAAGCTAATCAGAACAGACGAACACTAGAGGAACGTGAGTCAAAGCCTGCTGCTAATTGAAGGTAGCGAAAAAGCATGGTAGGTATCTTGATTGTCATAAATACTTGACGTATTCGTTCGTATCTTCAATTAGCGCGTCCGCAGGAAAACAAAGTTTGAATTGAAGTTGAATGCTATATCATACTGGCCAGGAAGTAAGGAGCTAAATGTCCAGACCTAAGTTTTGCAGATATTCAGTCACTGCTTCGCAAGATTCCACTCATCAGTTTGTTTTCAGCAATCCCAACGTGGCCCCTCGTGGATGCTTCAATTTCTCAATTGTTATTTTATAATTTCCTCTTAAACTTATCGCTTACGTGGAATTAATCAGTTTAGACTAAGGGTTACAGGAACATTTGGGTGAAGTCCACCAGTCACAGCTGGATAATCCTCTAATTTTCATTATATGCCAACAGACAGATAGTAGTATCCTGTAAGAGGATGATGGCTACGAGAGGAACTACGTGCCATATGGTTACTAAAGCTCTCGTTCCAGTGATTGCGACTCCTTCTTTTTGGCTTCTTGCTGGAACTCGCCTCTTCACCTTTATTTCTCTGTGAGCTGTTAACCTGGATTTATTATCTACTTTAGGGTTGAACAGCCAGCTTTTGGCGGTATTTTCAGTGTGTTTAAAGCTACTAAATCCCCCCAACTAGTTCATTGTTTGTGACATCAGCTTGCCTACCCCGAGACGTCGATCGAAATTTTGTTTTCCAGCTTATGGAAACAAACGGGTATGGCTCGGGTGCAGTTAAACAAGTCTGGACTTGAACAAACTAACTGACTGTTGATTGAATGTTGCCGCTGCATTCTGTGATGATTAAAATTTGACGGCAAACAAGGACAATTATACTACTTATGAAACTTTAAAAAGAATTACTTTGAAAAATGTCTGGCTGTTGAAGCTTTGTTACTTGAAAATTCTTGACCAGTCGATAATACCAGCCCTTGACATAGAAGTTTTTATGAGCAGTGAACCAAACCTTGTCATGCGCTTCTGGTTCCCCATTGGCTGCTCAATTCAGAAAAATGGCTGACTACCTGATCTATGTGAATGGCTTCACCATTCCTCTCGTGTTCCACATCCATCTTCCTTACTCTATTCTGTCACTCTTCTCGCTGACTCGAAATCACAGATGACGAGGCCAACGTTACCGTTCGCTTCTATTCCACAATGGGCTACCTTCTGTTCATCTATCGGCTCACCGTGGTCAGTTGCCCGACAAATTTAACCTATTGTGTTTATCCAACCATTACACGAATATGCTATCAACTTCGGTGATAACGTTAATCGCTTCATACCGACCCTACCCATTTGTCTTAAAGTAGAGCCAGAGCATCACATTTTTAGCCAAATTGCAATACCGTCAACCATCGTGGTCGCTGCTGGTGAGCAAGTCAATTCCAACAGCAGCTTACTGCCGATGCCTCAAATTCAGCCCTTATTCTTCGGGTCGAGGAAACCTCCACAGTTTATACTCCCTTAATTTGGACATTGCTATTCGGAATTTCACCTCCGGGACTTCAGAATTAATAGCCTGCAATCGGTCATTATTGATGCATACATCCCAGTCACCTTCGATCTTTTGGTCGACTGCCAACCTTCCCATCTTTGCGATGAGACCACCCATTTCCCAATCCAGACAATCCATTTCCTTTTTCGGACAAATACATGCACCTTCGACCGTTGATTCTGAGCATGTCCACCTTTTGCCCAATAGCAGGGCGTGCGCACGGACGGTGACTTGCGCTGCATCTACTGCGCACTCTTCTTCCCCACGTGGGGCCGGCCTCAAGAAATAACCAATAAATCCAGAATCGTGAGCAGGCACTAATCCTTACAGAAATAAAAACCGGTCTATGTTTTTTGCACACTCCTAGTCCGCGCAATATGGACCAGGAGTCAACTCACTAAACCAAGACGCTGCTCTGATCCCATCTGAGTGGAAGTGTCATGGATGCCTTATTAAGAAGGAAACATTGCAAACCTGAGAGGCGGACTGAAATATACATTACATTGCATGAATTTTAGCATCGAATTAATTATATCGCAGTTTTTGCGCTGAGAGTCGAAATTCCTTTCACTTTCCTCTCCTAGACGTTAGTCCACTGTCGGAGCCGGTTTGCCCGTTGATGTTGGAATTAAGCGCAGTGGCTGACGGAGCTATGCATGCTAAAGCAACCTTTCCCTCTAACAGAACACTTTTCGTGTTCACAAAAACGAGGTAGACGGCTTTGATCTAATATACAGTAGAGTGCAACTGGAGGAACATTGTGCGGGTACTGATTCCGTGTGTGTTTGTTGGTTGATGTAAGATAGTTCAAGAAGGACGGTGTGGTGACTGAATTTACATTGGCAAGGTGGACAGTCGAGGGTTTGCAGTGCGTGTCACTAGTACATGTTGGAGCTCCTTGAAGGGGTTTACCGATCTCTGTGCAATGGATTAACAACGCACCCACTAGGGCGTTGCGTGATGTGAATGTGCAGTTGCAATGAAAACACAGTGGAGTCATGTTTACATTGCTAGAGATGGAGGACGTGGGAGTTAGGGTGGTGTCGATGAAGGGTCAAGAGCGTTCTTACCCGTGATGGGAATGGGAGATTTGGTGGTCCACATCTCGGTCGTAGTGGGGGTTGGGTCGGAGATTTTGTAGGTGATGGTCGGTGACGTTGATGACTAAGGCGGCTCTTGTGGTGTAGGAACACCAGTGGTGATTGTAGCAGAGAAGTAGTAGTTGGGGTAGATGTAGCGCTGGTGGTCATCTTCGTGTTTGCCGTGGGGTTTTGTACAGCAGGTGCTGACTGGAGCATATGCAGAGGCGGTAGGTATTGTAGTCGGGTTCTTATTGCATCGGGTCCGGAGATGTCCAAGGAAGCCGAACGGTATGCGACATGCTGTAGAGGGTTGGGTGTTGACGATATGGGTTAGAGCCATTCTTTTTGCTTGGACAGGGGCCATCCGCTTGACGTCCTAGATTGTTGGTCCAGGTCTCGATTCTGTCCTATAATTTTGTTTGCCCTTCTAGGTCTCCGCGTTGATTTACAGATCCGTTGGGGGAACTTTCCATTGTACTTGTTACGCCTTTTCTGACTTCTCTGTTTATGAACGCGCATTCTAACATCGCCGTAGAATAGCTGCTAAGATAGACGTTCTTGTCCCATTCATATGCAGCAGCCGTTCTAGTGCATTTGAATTCGTCTCAACAACATGTCAATGCCAATTATTCCTGTTGGTTTCAGGAGAACCTCTAATTCCACTTCAGCATTAGTCTTCGCGGTAGGCAGCTGAGGCTGAAGTGTTTGACCTTTTGTTTTAAACTATCCGTATCTCCACCACATATGCAGCGTCTTTAAGACTGAGATTATATATTCAGTTGAATTTCGTAGCCGTTGTAGGCCGACGGCTGTTCCCTGTCAAAAGCCTGCCTTGCCTTGTCGATCTGTTGATTTACCTATTCTTCGATCTTTATATGCACTGAGAGTATACTTCGAGCTATCTCAAGTTTTCCATTGATGAAAAAGATTTTAAATTGACGTTGGCATTGTACTCCACATTGGGCAGCGATGTGTGCACCGTTAACATCTTCTCAGCGCTGACTGTTAATCTGACGTTGGAAATGCAGATGTCTGCACTCCGCTGCATGTTCCCTTATGTTGTGTTATGTGGCGTGCAGTCATCTGCAAACAATAGCTTGTAGGCGCTGGACTTCTATGCTCTCAAAAAAACGCTTCAAAATGACGAATTGTGAACAAATTAAGATCGATTTGGTAGTTGATTATACTCTCCAGTCTTTTGGCATAGACGCGTCCATCAGCATACAGAGAACATAAGACTGAATAAGTATGAAACAAGTATGCCACTTTGCCTCATCCTATTGGTCACAGCGCAGGCTCTAAAGGTTGCACAGTTGTACATGAAGTAAATAACCACATCGTACTGTCAGCCTAGCATTATTTGAAGTGCTCTGAACAGCAATATTTCGTTCTTATTTCCCAAATTCAGTCGCAATTTACAGTGCCGATGTCCTTCGTTAAATCGATAGTTGGGTCCAAAGGTTACTTCTCATAGCTTGGCACTAATCCGGTAGTTTGTGGTCGACAAAGACCATGTCGGTGGTTCCGTGATGTCTCCTGAAGCAGTTGGAAAGACGTTTTTGTTCCAGATGACCGTTTACATGGTTCAAAACATGTGAAGAAAGATCTCACAGGCCATATTGAACAGTAAGATGTCTGTAAGTATCATGAAATTGGCACATTTCTTTTTATATGTAAAGGTGGGTGACTACCGCGTCCTCGAAAATCAGCGAAACTTTCTCCTGAGGCTACATTTCCGGTGTATTCTTTGTACGTTTGCCTATTAGCGTGGAACCAACTTGTTAGTAGACTCCAGCCAGGAAACCATTGGATCCCGAGGCATTCTCGCTTGATAGCTATGCATGGCCCTTATTGTTCTTGGGTAGGAAGGTGCAGGTTTACCTCATCATTTGTCTTCCTTATAACAGTCTGTTAATGGTGGCGTCAGAATTTTTCGGGTTGATTGAGTATTCTTCTAAAGTGCTCATCTCCCAGCTTCAATATTTCCCATTTCTCTGGAAGAACTTTTAATCCTTCATGCGGGAACCGTAGCCTGTCTTAATAGAGGTAACGACATACTTCGTTTCATTGCAATCCGCATATCTTTGGATTTACTTTGCCTCAAAATACATCCCGACATCTTGTAACTATTGCTGCCATTTCTACGCAATTTGGTGTATTTCAAAAGTACGCTTGGTTAGCTCCATTCCGGTGGTTGAGGCGGATTTTTACAACCTATTCTGCTCAGTTAGATTTCCGCTGATTTCCTCGTCGTTCTCGTTAAATCAGTCCTGGTGTTCACGCCATGCAAGACCCAAAAAAATTCATGTTGATGGAGTGAATGGCGTTCCGCTGCTGACTCCACGGTGGCCTTTTGAACCGCAGTCTGCAGTTTTTCTAGGCGTTGGGTTCGGCTAGGACTAAAAGTGAACCAGTTAGCAGGGAACTTTTCGAGAGTGGCACTTAGATTACTTGATGTTTGCTCGTCTTGTGTTCTACTGCGAGATTTTTGCCAGAGTTCCATCTTGCAGATGACAAGGTGGTGATCAGCCAAGTGATTGACGTCGAAGGTTATCTTTGGCACCGGCACGTGTCATCTGTTTCGCCTTCGGAAGAGAATGTAGTCCGGCAGATGCCAGCACCGCGATCGGGGTGTATCCTTTTTGTCTGCTGCCTCTTCGGAGGCCTCGGAAATATTGGTTAGGAGGCGGTAATTCTCAGCGCAGATTTGCAAGAGGACGAGGCTATTTCATGGCAGCCAAAAATTCCATGGGAACACAGTACCGGCATCAAGCAGCTTGGTGTGTTCCTACACAAGGAAGGAAATCCTTCGAAAAAAAGCCCGATTTTTTGTCTTCTACAAAGTTGTCAGGAAGGCGTTCAGAGTTTTTTTTAAAATCCAGTCTTTTCCTGGTTGGAGCGTCTAATTTGATACGTGCAGATGTTGGTGACGGTGAGAATTTTGCTCCTCAAAGGCGCAGACGAAAAATGTCTTTTGGCAGACAGGACAGTCGTCTTACGATGAAGTTTCGGATGACAAAGGTGACGCCAGCGTCTCTTCGCTCTGCCTTTGGACCACCATTTCACAAGAATATATGGCCGGCACCCACCTCGTCCAGGTAACACTTCTATGATAACTGGGTCTCACTGAGGGAATTGCTGTCAATCTGTAATGTGGTAGTTCCTGGGTGATAGCGCAGGCCGGTTGCTCGGCAAAATACCTCAAAAAGGACGAATACTTCACTCTGCCAAAGGAAGCAGGAGCAAGTATATGGTGTCATTTCTTTTGTTTTAAAAGACAGTTCTTCACATACTAGCGATGCTCAGCTTAACGATTGCGCGATAACCCAAAATATATTTGCGGCGATGTGGGCCAACACTGTTACCCCAAAAATAGGTTTGTTTAATCAACCCAGGCGACTGCAAATCCTCACTAGGGATAACGACTTTTATAAGTGACAAGGTGATCTGAGCCAGCCTGGGCCAGCTAGAAGATAGTATGTGGCCCGCTGCAGTGAGCTTTTTAAATCTGGGTGGTAGAAGGAGGAATGATAAAGGAAAGTTGAGGGTTATTTGACGGCAGACTCAAAGACCTCCATAACGGTCTTTTATCTGACGATGTATTTGAAAGCCTGAAGCCTGTAGGCCCGAAGTTACCCAGCATGTACGGTGTCTTAAAGACTTACGCACAAGGGCTACCTCTGTGCCCAATCTTGGATATGCGAAACTCACCCTACCACACCAGTCAAATGGCCGATATAAAAGCCTAAGCCACTGGAAACCTACCTACACCCTCAAGGTCTGAAAGAAGCCTTCGAGATTGTTGACTCTGTAAAGAATAGGAACGTTGGTGGACGGAGAATTCTTTCGTTAAATGTGACATCAGTGGTTACCAATGTACCGTTGATAGAAACAAATGACAACATATGTGACGTTATTTGGGACATGAACTACTAAATAGGTATGCCCGTGAAAACCCTTAGAGAACTTCTGACACGATACATGCAAAAGTTTTCAAGTACTCTACAATGGCCACTAACACAGGCTGATAGATGGTGTAGCGTTGAGTTCACCGCTTGGAACGTCTCGTTCAAAGGTTTCTGTGGGCATGGTCGTGACAATGATTCGTAAGAACACCATCGTTTAACCCGACTTGTATGGTTGGTTCGTGGAGAACATCTTCTGCCTGACGGATTATAGCACTAATACTGATGCCCTGGTCCGAAGTTTAACAGTGTGTATTACTAGCTCAATATTTCTGCAGTGTGAGGTGGATAACGAAATTACGTTCCTCGACGTCCTTCTACACAGGCAAGAAGATGGATCTATCAAAAGTAGGGTATTCCGAAAAAACCTGGACGGGAAAATACGACAATTTTCGTGGTTTTTTCCCACTGAATATAAAGCGAAATTAAGTCCAGGGACTAGCAGGTAGGGTGCGATGAATCAGTTCCCCTGAATTGGTTTAAGCAACTCTCCAGAAGCTGCAGGACACATTTCGTAAAAAAGGATTCCCAGAAAATTTCATCCTCCGAAATATATGGAACTGCACCGCAAAGCCTTTCACCTTAAGTGCAGAAAGGAAGGACGTGTTCATAAGACTGCCGTTCCTATGGGATGAAGCCAGCGGACTAGTTAGACGACGCCTGGAGACAGTTATTAGGAGCGCATTCCCCGCGATGAACCATTCATTATGAACTCTCCCCTCCTACGCGTAGGAGGTAATGACCAACCCCCGTTGATGGCCACATCAAAGGGGGGTTGGTCATCCCCTTGCTCTTGGGGAGCAGGATACATTGGCAGTACAACGAGGTGCCTGGAAAAAGGGGTAAGTGAACGCATACTTGACTGGTTGGGTGAATTTGTAACTTGATCAATCTCGAGTCCTATTCTCGCCCATCTAGTTGATACTTATCATGGCATTGATCTCAAATAAGTCTTGCAGGTTGTATACCGGACACCAGCCAATTTCTATAAAGGCCTGCATCAACGTGTGCTGGTAACAGCCAAGGCAGTGGCTATACAGCTGACAAACCCAACCCTGTACTATCAGAAGACGCTCGTTCAGGCGCTGTCTATTCCGTGGCCGACAACCACTTCAGGTGGTGTCCATACACTGTCACCGCCCCCTGATGACAGTCGCTCACCCCGCGTACTGGACAGTGATATTCATTCCCTGCACTCTACCCACGAACATTGCTCACATCCTACCCCAGTCCCAGTGACCTCAACCCGCCAACCTCGCCATGCGGCTAGCGTAGAAACGCTGATTATTAACCATGAGGCACTTCTAAACCCTGTTATTTTTTATGATTTCATTATCCATGTAATTGCATCGGCCCGATGATGAGTTACCAAAAACACGTGTTCGCCGAGTTGACATTTGAAAGCATAATTGTATGATATAGTGGGACCCAACACCGGATACCCTGTTTTGGCTTAACCCGTTAGTCAAGGTGGATACCCACATTTGTGACCGCTAAGCACAGTTGAATTTCGGAGAGCTAGAGATTGAGATTTGGTTGCCAATTAAGGGCCAGTCCTAGTTTCTACTACGAGATACTTGGAGCGACCTGATACTCCTATACCGGGACCACCAACTACATTATCAAAGTAAGCAGTGCAAGAAACTGAATAATGCAAATGTGACTACTGAAAATGCATCCTTCCTCAAAAGCACAGAACGCATCAACGATTGGAGTACGCTCACCATTGTCATCTAATCGAAGTAGAGCATGCACATAACGCCCCAAGAATATCAACGCCATTCGCCTTGCTATCAATATAGTGTAAACCGCCACGACATATATAAACGCAACCAAAACCTTAAAAAGAGCGAACATAACAAACAAAAAATAGCTAAACCAGCAGAGCAACCTTACGACAAGTACCTGGAGCGCTAACCTGAGATAACTCAGGCCTTTTGGTTTCACGCCTGTTTTTAGCAAAAGGGTCTTGCGGATCGTTTTCGCAATCTGGAACCTCATATAAACATATCATCTAAATAAGAGTCAGAACTGCGCAAAATAATAATTGCTGTTCATTCCTCAGCCACAGTTTTGTCAACCCGTATTGTCATAATAGTACCAAGCCAGTGTATATCAACTTAATGAAAATAAGTTTATGAAAAACAGCACCATGACCGAGCATTTTTACTTCTCTGGTTTTTGAACCGTTTTAGTGATGAACGCAGTCACGCATAAAATTAACGAAGCATCATTTTTTTCAAAATGATTAAAAAGGCAAATATAATTCTGCATGTGTTTTGCAAAATATATTTTACTTTATAACGCATCCAAAAGTAACGGGAAAATCGTACGTAGTTGCATAGCGATATATATGTAAATATCTGAAGAAGTTATTCGAACTTAAATGTATGCTCATCATTTTGAATGTTCAATGGGAGTTTCTGCAAGTATAATCATCGCACTATTTAACTTCATTCATTAAGGTGTGTGGAAAATGCAAAAACTGACTTGTATATCTGACTGAAATAGCTTTTGAGTACGCCAAAAGATGAGATATATTTGCAACAATAAGAAGAAAACGTATGCTTAAATACATTACACCATTTTAGTTAATATCTTATTATATATTGCATCTTTTTAGAATCTATACCGCCTATTGGTATCATAAACAAAAGGTCTGTTATGTCGTCGTAGATTACACACAGAAAAGCAATCTAACTTCTTGTATGTTACACCTAGCCTATTTGCCTGTTTCAAAACAGTTGCACTCTTGAACCGTGTGCATGACCTAGTAGCTGCAGTTCATATCTGATCGATTTCCTACTTTCAGCTCGTACTTTCATCTGAAACATTCAAGCACGTTGACGGTGGTCTTGGCAATCTTGTGTAGGACCTGATTGGTTATAACGGAAATTTTAAAATTCAAGTCTACACTAATTGTCTTGTCAATAAAGTTCTAATAAGCCAAATTATGTTTACCAATTTAACAGTTAACGTAAGAATATTTTAAAACAAAGAAAGCTATTTGTTTCTACTTTGAAAATGCGTGTTTTGGCTCATTCACATGTGATTACGGATGATCAGGTTCTTTTTTGTAACATTGCAAGTTTAAATTAAGCACAGTAGATCATGAAACGGCATTGAATGTTGACAATCGTGCAACTGTCTTCTTGAAAAACAGATTTTAGACACTTTCAGATTGACTTAGGTTATATAAATTGAACCAGCGCGGCGTTTTCTACTGTACGTATTTTTCCCAGGATCAATGTTAACAATAAAGTACGTAAAACATAGATATCGAAAGGATACGAATGGTTTCTCTATCACTATTCCCTTGAATTTCATCACGATATCAACTATTTAATCATGAAATTCGTACGATTTAATTCCTGTACTTTGAAATCAATGGAACTGCAAAAGCTTGATATATACAAATGTTTTCTTCGTAGCCATCTTCGTAGCCATCATGTTTTCTTCGTAGCCATCTTCGTAGTCTCCACGTCTTCCATTTTCAACTTCACCTAATTCTGTAATTCCTCTCATCAACTTGAAGTCACAGTTCGAGAGGCCTAGCCGAGATGGAGCTGCCGTTCTATAGCGGACAGCCTCTCGGTCATCTTCGAGCCCACCGAGGTCATCTAATCGTCCAATAGAGCCTACTTATTTATCTTTACTGAGAACAAAAAACGCTACTTAATATCATGTCGTATTCATTTTTTATGCCTTTTGATGCATCTTGATCATGCTCTTTCATTTAAAATAGGTTAGCGAACAATCTACGTTGGCCAAAAGTAAATGCAAGTAATCTCGGTAGTAGAGCATAACCGACTAAGATCAGGGAGATTGGAATAGCTATTTCTGGCTTACTAGCCATCATCAGCCAACCGTACCTAACTGCAGGTTGCTCCATCCGAGGCTTGAACCCGCGACCTGTTGATCCGAAGTTCATCGCTCTAACCACAGAGCCGGTTCCGTGGTCTTTCCAGTTTAGATCGAGAATATGCGCATTGGTGGATAGGTGCAGACCAATCGGTTACAGGCACACTCATCCCGTTCTGCCTTGAGACTTTCCCTCGAGTCCCGCTAGCATCCGCACGGCGGCTACCTGTGGTTCATTATGGCTGGCTGATGACGGCGTATAAACCAGAAGTAGCCATTCCAGTCTCCCTGGTTTTAGTCGGTGATGTTCTACTGCTTACATTACTAGTCACTGTGTGCTGCTGGCGGGGCTCAAAAGAGAGAGGCAGAACGGAATGAGTTGGTCCCGTAACCGATCTGTGAGTGGTTATCCACTAATGTGCGAGTAATCTTAGTAACTCCAGACTCGACCGCACCTTTTACGTCTGCACAAAACGCAGTGGAAATGTTCATTGGACAATACTGGGGGCGTTACTATATTTCAGCTCCCAAACATTAGCTGACCCCTGGTGATCAAAATCCAGCCTCCTTCTTGGGACCGTAAATATTTCCCGGTTCCTTTGCAGTTTATTTAGACATTGTCACTCAGCGTTTTTCTCTTGGTTCTAATCGTCGCTAAAATCTTCTGGGCACACATCTTGTTTCCGCCCTTGATAATTTCCTTGGAATCCAAAAATCTTACTTTTTCAACCGGACTGCTTGTCTCATTATTGCGTACATTCCTTTGCTTCCACCGCTACTCAGCACCTCTAGGAAATAGATTATTAGGCCTGATTCAGCAGAAAAATATTTCACGAGATTCATTACCGACTGTCGTCTCCCAAATCAAAACTGCCGCGCGGGGAAGATTGTCAAACGCTGAAATGATTAATGGTCAGTGTGAAAAGTCGAATTTTCTTCGTCACAGAAAATAAGCATGGGCAAAGGAGCACGAATAACAACTGTCCAGAAAGGCCATAAGATGATTCATGATAAATTTCAACGATAAATTCGACAGAAAATACTTTTTCAAAAATCAGTTATTACTTCTCAATTTAATGTTGCATATTTTGGACAATTATATCTTGCTCAATAAATTGCATTAGCATTATGCATAAAGAGGCAAATTTCTATTTTAAAATTAAATTCAAATTTCTGAATACACGCGTAAACTTCACGCTTTTTGAGATGAATTATTAAAACCATATTGCACCCAGTATGCGTTTATAAAAATGAACTTCACATTTCAAGCTGTAGTTTACCTTTTAGGAAATCATATATTCCTTTGTGCCATTAACAAGATATTATACAGTGTTCCTTAAATTTTACACTGTTTGTACATCATATTTTATAGCTCATATGGAGCAGTAATAAGCGGAAAACTATGGTGTAATTTTAATGCTCATTGCACTGCATAAACCTTCACATTATTATAACCTATTACAAAATAATAGGAACGGTTTTGTCGGCCATAAAATGTGAAGATGACATGATTTTTGACTGAATTAGAACAAAGGAGAATACTTTGTGGCATGATTTCAATTGCATATTTCGCAAAACTACAAAAGTTTAAGCTTTGGAAATTTTTCTCGTAACAACTTAGGCAAATTCCGTTAGTTAGGATATTCGAGCAAGGACAGGTGGGCTTTACACTGAAGCTCTCATGAGGCGCCAGTGACTGTTGGCTGAAAAGTAAGCAGTATAACTAAACAGCCTAATTTGAATTGGAAAACTAAAGCCATCACTGCATTTTCCACTGGACCTGAGGCTAAAATTAACTATAAAGTCAACCAAGTATAGTTAGGGTTCGGATAAATGCTCAGCCAGCTCTTCTTCTATTATCATATTCCTCATCTTATCGGAAAATTTTAGAAGACATTAATTACTGTATTTATTTTACTGTCAACAGAACACAAAAGCCTGCAGCGAGGTACTTTGGGCTTCCGAAGTTACAAGCCAAAATTGGATGAAATGTTCGATCCTTTGACTAAACTGACGTATTTCAGAACTCAAATATTGCATATGAGCGTGTGAGGAAGGTTGATCTTTGAGGCCCGCGAAATACCATGTCAAGTGCTCAGCTCTCCATAAAACCTTTAGAACGGCGTTTGTATCGAAAAATTAAGTCTGTCCAGGACAATAACGTCTGAATTATTAATTAAGCTGTTTCGCTGGATTAACTATTCACTTTTATGATCGATGGCTACTGTTGTAGTACTATACTCAATTTGGCCACAGCTACCGAATCTACTCGCCAGTTCATTGGTCGTGCCATCGCCTTGCTTCCCCGCGACACCGATCAATTTTTTTATTTGCAACGATCTGCTGCAAAGGATTATGGCTCACACGCAATCAAACAATCCTGGACTAGAGCACAACGCCAACAATGTCTGGGACTACTGCACTCATTGCATTCTGAACTGACTGTACCCAAACATCCACAGTAACTTTCAAGCTAATATTTGAGCTTTTAGTACTTTAGATCAGATAAACATTTGGATATTGGCCTATTGCATCTCGACGATTAGTGACCACTTATTCACATCAACTCTCCGGTAAAACTCAGCTTTGGCACTGGCTTCACATGGCAAGCAAACGCACACAAATGGCCTCCCGCATAATGAAGATTAACTGCTTTGCCCATCCCCACGGGTTCCACTTCCATTTTTTTGATCGAGCCCAATTTCAGGCAATCACGATGGAAACTCAGCCGCATTGCGACTTTTGGTCTATGAAAACTGAAAAGGCAGACGGATTTAGATTGATATTGGTGTGCAGCTTAATGCTATCCCAATAATTGCAGAACTCCTTCGGTGCCCCAATTCCTTTGTCTTGCCTCATGCCATGTACTCATCAGTTCCGGCTCTGCTTCCCCGCAAGCTGGACTGTTGCGTTTCCCCACTGGTCTCTGTCGTCATCAACGTCAACTGATGCAGCTTTTTCATCTCTTGACTGAATGGTAGCAATCCCTTATTTATGGAAATACTACCATTGTCAATAATGCCATGACGTGAGAAGTTACTGACCGTATAGCACGCAAATATGGCATGAAAAACGTCAAATACCGACAGCACTTAGGCAAAACTGCCGTGCAGTGCTAAGTACCAAATGCTGACATAAGTACCGGTTAGTGAGAAAAAGCGATGGCGAGCCCGTGTGCCAAAATTCGGGGAAGCTCATAAGACGTTACCATCTGAGCTTTTATTTTCGTTCAATTACATGTTGCATTTGGGAAATCCTACCCGTTCCTGTTTTGGCTGAAATGTTTTTCCTGGTGTTAATATTGGCGAAGGACTCCAGTATTCCGTTATCTGGTGAAGCATGACAACATGTCTTTATAAGCAATTCTGTCACTCTCTCGATTAACCAGATGTGTTTACATGACATAAACAAAAAGCTACCTATTTATTCCAATCCGATTATCAGCATTCATTTATGCATTTTTATGGTGTATATCATGATTATTAGTACAGTGCCTCGAATAACAATGTGCCACATATGAATAGGTATTATAATGGGCACAGAAACAAAATTTATACAAAATGCGTTAAAGTTTAACATGTAAAGTCGCTCATGTTTATTCCATTTTTTGACCTTTTTTTGTATAGCATTTCATGGGAATTCACTGCATATATTGCCTCTAATAACCAAAATAACGTTGAAGTTTTTCGGCCTTATGTAGGCTGGAACACAATCATCAAATAAATTAACTATTAAATTCGACGAAAATAACGTTGAGATTTCATAATAATTGAGTTAAAATAAGTAAAATGATTTATCTACCAAGAAAAAGGGTATCTGCCATTTATATCTGGCGTTCAATGTGCCAATTTAAATTCAATTACTCTTACATGCTTATATTAAAAAATTAACCAAAAGTATTTTCGTGTCTAATACCTTGAATTCTCATTTTTACAAAACGCAATGCACATTCAATTGATACGCATTTATTGCACTTGTACAAACGAAATTCATGACTAAACACGGATCTTTGGTAGGCAGTCGAGTAAACCATCATATTCACAAACCATGTCGTAGAAAGGAGTCGTAAGTGGTAAGTCTGAATTCACACCTAGGCAATCTATCTCCTAGCTATTTCAGTCATTTCCATTAAAAGTGAATCGGATGTTTGCTAATGGGCTTCAGTCGCAGTTATTGGACAGCTTTTTTTGAATATTGGAAGGTGACTGATTAGAAGATTATTTAACTATACAATGGCTTATTATTTAAACTGTCATTATGGAGAAACCCCATGCTGAACACTTCGTGCAGTTTTTTCATTAAAACCTACCTTCTTCTCGCACATAAGACTTCACATACAATATGAGACGCGTGCATGCAAAAAGCTGCGCCACTTTCTGTACAGTTACTCGACCTTGCACCACCCACTGAGCAGGTCTACAGCAAATATTTTGCAAATATTTACAAATATTTTCGGAAAATTCCTGATTCTTCCCATTGTGTTTGTTTCTCCAAACTTAACGCACTTGCACAAAATAAATTAAACTCATTGCTGTGCAGGGGCACAAATAAGATTTTGCAGGACGGTACAATGAGCAGGAAAAATGGTCACTACTAACGGATGACGACCAGGAACTTTGCCCACTCTGAAACCGCCACTTTCATCCAAACCTAGTTTCTCTAATGAATACTCTTCACTACCAGATCCTCTGAATAGGGCCGAACTGGGGAGCGAAGTACTCCTCCTTATTGTGGTTAATGCACATACTTGCGATTACTACCGGCCTTTTACGATAAAACTAACCCCGTTTTATTATCCAAAGCACGAAACGATACTTTTCGCGTCATTTCCACACCAGTAATTTAATTGCGTTAAAGGAGTATAATATGTTTTAATTGATCTCATGGCCGCATTCATTCACCATCACTTAAACTGAATTTTTGCAGCAGCTATCCGTTCATAAGGTACGTAAACACATTTTGCAGTAATAATTATGGATTTATTGGTAAGCATCCAGTGGTTATTACAAAAGCAAAGCGTGTAATGAACGATGTGGTAGATGTATCCAAGTTCCTGTGGATCTGCGTGCTTGTTTAAATTAAACAGCTCTACAGTTGTATGAGGAAAAAGATTCGCACGAAGTCAGGATATTTAGTAAGATTCACCGGATTTACGATATTGAATAGGTAATACGTGAAAACAATTATGTACGATGGTTTTTCAATGAGCCAACGAGCCATGAGCGAAGCCATGAAAAAACGCCTAAATATAATTTCGACCGACAATTCAGAGCACCAGTATTTATCTGGTTACGCTGATTATAGGCCAACTGTGGCAGTGCACCAAACCAATCAGAATCATAAAAGTCCATGCGTTCGGTTAGGTTCGCTTGTAGGATAACTTTGGTGGAATAAGCAAGATGGTGCAATCATGAAATATCAACGGCGAAAACAGGATACAGGGGACGTCGTTATTGGGCAAATCTCAGTGTGCGTCATTAAGTAAACAAATTTTTTAAATCTGCATTGGGTAGACCACTGCCTATCATGGAATTCTTGCCAGCCGCGTTATGATTAACGTAGATCGAAAATGCATACTTATATGTCATATTTTAGGCTACTTAGCAGCTACACGGATATAAGGGTGTGCAGTGGAATAGTTCTCATTGAAGACGTCCCTAGCAAATGCCCTCGTTCCACGCACAGGATATAAATCGGGTATAAAAGATGTGTCCATTTCGAGGTGTCGTTTGTCTTTTATTGTCCACTCCAATTACGAAAAATACGGTAAATTTTTGCAGTGTGGTATTTGTGACCGATCTCACAAAATGTCAACTGAAATGCTGAAATGCGTCCTAACTTTGGAAAGATAAGTTAAGTGCAGTTGGAAACTCAATCATTGTACAGCCCCATCTCATTATATTTCAGAGATGCCACGATGCTGACATTTGCAGGCACGTAATTTTGCTCAACCAAACTCCACACTCGATAACAAAAATGACTTACATTACACTGGCTCCAGTCAATCTTCGCTTGTTTGTGCATGTATCCTTCTTACTTACTACGCAACGACCAAACACGGAATTAATTCATTTACTGGTTGATCTTTGTGGACTAGAATGACACCCAGTTGTTGACGTGCCTAACCATTTGAGTCGCCTCGCAATCCCCCGGTTCACTGGCTTTGATAAGATTTTGCGGAGCTACATTTTTTGTGACCAAATTTTTACTATACCAAATGAGTAAGTACAGTATCTGCGCAAATATATAGTCCTGTTAAACCAGCTAAAGTAACTGGACGCCTTTTCCTTATAACTGAGAGAAAATGTTGTGGGAAGGAAGTTGAATTCCAGCTGGAGACTCACTTGCACGGCAATATATTCAGAGCCTAAGGGAATTTGAGTAGTTTGCGATGAATTGGCGCATAAATTAAGGTAGCAAAAATTAGTAGATACGTTTTGATGAAATTCGACTGTCGATTTCTCATTTATAATCGAATAAACATAGTCGAAATAGACATGAGAGACCTAAATAGCCATTTCTGGCTTCATAGCCCTCATCAGCCAGTCATACTCAACCCCAGTTGGTGCACTATCCGAGGCTCAAATCCGCGCTATATTGGTAAGAAGTCAAACGCTCTAACCTACTGTGCCACGGGCTCGTTATCTTGCCACAGTGTGGCTGCTGGCGGGACTCGAGGGTATATAAAATCGTTAGGGTTCGTCGCCTTCCACCTTGCTGCCGGACCTCCGTCCGCAAACTATTGGAGACCCGTTTGGTCACCACCCAAACTGCTAGGTTACAAGCTACCATAATGGACGTCAGGCTAGCGTCCTGTCTCCATTTTCATTCCCGGCGCCAGTTCACGTTATGCTTTTCCTGAAACTCTTCCTAAAACTGCAACTGCAAGCAGGAGGATAATATTTCATCTCGCCAACGGGACAGCACCTTTCCTGCTAAGCCCTAAGAGTTTTGCCGAAATCCGGTTTTAACAGCTCAAACCTCCAAAGTCTTGCTCATGGCACTGCAGTGAACCTTACACTCGACTAGACTTCTTTCATCATTGGAATGGTGTTTTATCTGGACACATTGGATTTTCATCACCTCTTCTTAGTGCAATCTAAGGTTAAACTGTGAGATAAACTGGGAGCCGATATCCTCTCTGTTCATAAATTGTCAGTTGAGTTTTTCGCCCATACTAGCACGACGATAACAGCCACTCATTTGACCACATGCAAGCTTTCGATTCAATTTTTTCCAACTGCACCCCCCCGTTCCTGGTAATCCTAGTCCCTGACTCTCTGTCTCTCTAAGTACAGATAGTTACTTTTCACCTCAGAATGCATTTTGTTTTGCATTGTCAAATTTTTGAATGGTTATGCATCATCTAACTCACCAACTGCTAACACCTGTTGCTTTAGGTCATTTTAAGAAATGGCTTTAGGAGACCACAAATAACATACTGTTAATGCCCCTCATTCATCAGTCACCCTGATACTGCAAATTCCCAGTGGTCCTTGTTGAGGAGGAAAATAAGCTTCTTTGGTCATATTCGGTCTATCTTCAGTCAAATTCTGTACTTCTCATAATTTATTTTTCATATTATCAAAACTGCCTTAAGATTTGAGACGTTGCTAAATTCTACACTCATGACTTTGGTCTACCTCTTTTCAGTATAATCATTGCCGATGGTAAACATTTAAGTCTCATTTCACACCCTGTGACTGCAGTAGCTGAGACTATCGTCTTCCGGTTAGTGAATGTTCGAACAACTGCACAGACGTTATTGACACATGTTGTGCTTATATTGGGTTTCGCCACCTGTACATAAGTTTATGCAACATTTCAACTGTGAAAATCCCCAATACTTTTCCAACCGCCTCGATGAGATGGAACCCAATGGAATGCCACTTCCTCAATGCGTCTGTCCCCATCTCGGTTCTCGTCTTCTTTACTGTGCGATTTAAACCGATATCTACTAAGGACGACTAGATAATACAATAGCCTCAAGCTTTCCCTCTGTCAGCTCCCTAGTGGTTTATGAACCTGATATCTGCTGGCGTAGTATCATCAAACAATATGCGTACACTTCTGCCTCCCACTAGCAAACAATCCAGTTTTCGCGGGTACAATCATTGTGACCGAACTTTTGGAAAATTGAAACAGTGACTAGATTTTCCTCTTTGTTTACGTCCGATCCGGCTGCCCCTTTTTCTTAGACTGAATCCTTAGGCATACTCATTGTGGTACTGTTATAGTAAGGGCCTTCCAGTGTGTTGGAGCACCTTCTCGCCTTTTTTCATTCACATATTAGCTAGTTGACCACAAAAATTATTTACTATTTGGCCTTAATTTCGCTCATAAGTTTCACAATAACCTCGTTTTCAAAAATGTCATCTAATACACGGATAATTTAGATTTCCATTGGGTCGAACTTTTCAAAGGCACCTAGCAATCACCTTTTTCCACTCGGAGGTTGACCTTTTGAATACGCCTATACTATAGTGAACTGTTTAGAGAAAATTCACATGAACGCAAGCGCTTTGCCTCACTGGACATGTATCCCATCACTGCCTGATGTGCACGCCCCGATGAATTTCATTTCGGTGGGTGTCTGGAACATGTTAGCCCTCTGTTTTTCGTGATGCAGTATAGGATTATGGTACGTGGAGCACCGCCTCCTACCTCATGTCCTGCATGACTTACAGTTGACAACGCTAGGTTTTTGAAAAGCAGCGACACAATCGATAGCTTTCAAGGAAACCTTGTCTCTCCGGTAGGTAAGGGGTTATAAAAACGCCACATTTGTAGGGGAATTTGGATTCGTCCCACTACAGGCTTTGCCAACGTAGCATCCAACTTCTAGGTACTAGGGATGCTACTTTAGCTTTTTAAATGTGCGTATTGGTATCTTACTCGGTCTGCGATCGCCCTGAGGATGATTGCCAGCAGTTCCTTTGCCTGACTGGCCCGTTGGCCATTTCGTCCACGAAATTGGTTTGATCCGAGACATAGGCTCTCTACTAAGACGAGGTATTGATGAGACTAATTTCTTCATTTGAATTTAGGGTGTTAGAGATGTCACCTTGTGACCGCAGCCACCTACCCAAATGAATTCAAATCGTCCACCTCATCCAACTGTTTAACGCGGTGTTGCAGCTTATCATATTCCCGCCAACCGGTAATCCGTTCAAATAGTTTACACTGGCGTTATGGTGACTTAGCCACTTTTAAGCTTGTCTAGATCAGGAGCCCTTGAAGTGGCTTACTTCGAGCCAATCTGTAGTTAGACACACAGTCAATAGACCAATTTGTACTGAAACCTGGTTATTAAATGAGATATGATTAACACAATTTAAATACTTGACTCAAACAAAGTTCTCCAGAAATGTAAGCAAGCTAGTGTCCAAGTACAGGATGGGAAATAAAAACAAATAACAATCATGGAACAAGAAAAAGATACCTTTTTTGAAAGGATCAATTAAACTTAAAATGAGCACTAAAAATTTCAATAAATGTAAGCAACTGTAAGATGAAGGTCTTTACTGTTAATGCCACACGTACCAATGGTGGGACGAAACTCTGAGTGTTATTATTGAGCAAATATTTACGTTACTGACAAATTGGTAGTAGTATGAAAAACTAAAGCGCATGCGAACGTATAAGATCCATTAAAGCCGTAATATGACGGAAAATAAATTTCATACTTGTACACACGTAGAAATAGGTTTGAAATGGTATATCAACACATCTGTCGGACGAGCGGTGGGAGTGCAACGATTTCAAAAGCTATATGGAAGGTTAATGATTTTGTGTTGCAGACTGGCGAGTGGCAGTTGATAAAATATCTGCGGTAACGAGAAAATGAGATCCGATTATTCACGCTGACTCTTTCCTGGATCGACCCAGTTTCCCCTTAACAACCATTAAAACTTAAGCTCAATCAGCTTTAGGGGGGCCTTACCATAGCATTTTCACGTAAAATTATCACTTTTGGCCAGCAAATTTATCGAGGTTGGCAAATTGATGGCCCGTTTACATCGATATTTCTAGAAAATGACCATACCACATCGAAAGCACTGGCTCACGTCAGATCACTAAAGTAAAGGCACTTTCGATCCTGTTATTAAATGCATGCATGGTCATCTCTGAATACTGCGTGTTGTGGAAATTCTCGTTACTTGCAAACTTTTATATCTTTACATGACAGTAAATATATTTTTCCATTTTCGCTGTTTTTCACTATAATACTGTGAACGTTTATAAGGAACTTTTACCTTTCGGAGCCAATTGGCACCTAAACTCAGCATTTACCGCTATAGGTTGATTGTTCGGCACTAAACGTAGTACCCATACTTACTGTGTCCCACTCGCTTACGCATTTTTTAAGTTTGCTTATGGAGGAACAAGTTTCTGCCATTCAGGAGTCAAAAATGAATTTAAATACCTGAACTTTTGAAAAAATTCAAATTTCAGTAGTCTTGACTCGTTTAAGCCTCACTGCCAGGACCAATAATGCGTATACTCGGATGAAAATTATTGGAAACATAAGAAGATATGAAGGAAAGGAGGGGTAATAAGATCAAATAGGACAAGGGTAAGAATAACAGTAAGAAAAAGTTGATGATGATGATGATGATGAGGATGAGAATGGTTGTGATGGTAGTGGTTGTGGTGGTGATGATGATGATGAGGAGAAGGAGGAGGATGAGCAGGAGCAGGAGGATGAGAATGACGACGAAAGCAATTGCCACCGATAACAACTCCTAGCTTTTGATGCATGACGGTTCGGCCGCTATCCAACAGAACGTATGTGCAATTTCAAGCACAGGTGAATACTCTGGGGTAATCTGTCACATCAGACTCCAACAATGGTTAAGATTTTCAGAACTTTAAGGCAATACCCTCATTAGTTCCCCTTAGCTCCATTTTTCTATTAAATGAAATTCTATGCAGGTGGCATTTGGCATCTCATAGTAACCATATGGCATCTGCATTTGCACAGGGAATCGAGTTACCAGCTTGACAACCAGTTACGCCTTATTTTTTAGACACAATAGCTTGTAGAGCTGCTATATACTTTCCTGCAACATAACTGACTTCCCGTCATCGAAAGATGCGCAGTGTAACGTGCAGTTAGGTAAGCTTGCTCTGATTCCGGCACTTGCCTTTTCTAGTGAATGCTATTTGTTTTCTACGAGTGAAGGAAAATTACTTGGCAGCGGTTGCCTGAAACCTTTCAGTTTTCTAGGAAAAATCATGTCTGTCAATCCAGTCAACTGTGAAATCTTGATGGGCAGACGTTTTTGCAGGCATCATTCAGGTTCTATTTCCTGAAGAAGCATAGCGACCATGGCGATTTTTTTTCTAGTCAGCAAATAAACGATTAATTTCTTGGAGACATTGGCCTTCATTAAACTGTTAGACTGCGAAATGAAATTAATAAGATTATTCTATTTTTTCATTTTAGAAACGTTTAGTTTTCTTTGTTCGTAGCTCCAAAAAAATAACGATTTTTGCGCTCTGTTTTGGTCTCCAAATGATCAGTTAAGACCTCAAAATTAATGTGCTTTTCGCCATATGCAGAACGGTTAGTGGTGTTTTTTAAGGTTATTCGATGTGATTCACGCTTCCCTAAGCGTGTTTTGTTCGAGGTTATAAAAAATTCGATATTTTAGTACATACATAACCGAAGGATGAACCACGGATACAGGTTTCCGTAATGTTTGTGGTTTGCGGTACGATTCCGATATTGGTGAGTTCCTTTTGGACGGACAAAACGGTTAACAAATTAAGAAAGTTTGCAAAGTTTTGTATAGAAGGACTTTAAAACAACAAGTTTTATCGGTTGGGCCTCACATAGTAACAGCAAATATTTTCATCCAAAGTTCATACACTCCTACATATTTCGAAGCAGAAAATACCATTGTATATAATCAGAAGAACCTGGGAACGGTTAACTCAAAAGGCGTACTGGTATCCTGTGCTGCTTTTGGTCTATTCAAGCTGTACAACTCCTGTGATGATTACAGTCCGCCTTTCGCAAACCGTGAAATCAAATATTGTATTTGGAAGTGCATATTGTTAACTGATAAGTAAGTTACATTATAGTGAATCAGACAAGTGCGGCCTCTGCTTCGTCTTATAATTCGAAATCTAACTGTGTTATAATGGCAAATTTATATGCATACAATCAACGACAAAGTGCAATAGTTCGTCTACGCGCGCCCCACACAATACAGTTTCAAGTCTGGAGGTATCATGCTTCAAAAAGTCTATTAATTCAACACTAACGAGGACATATGGCAGTCTGACACTCAATGACAGCCACCTTTTATAAGTCAAGCCTTTTTACCACCATCGAAGTTATGAAATTTACTGTTTGAAATTATTTATGTAGGCACTTGAATGCTCAATATGAGATGGCTAAGTGCTGGAAAAATATCGCTATCTATTCTCTTTCACGTGCTGTTTGCCTCTTTGTGTCAAACTGGGATACGTTGCAGAAGTTGCTCAATACCGTAATTTAAAGTGTACTACGCGAGCAAATTCAGGGCTCGGTGAATGAAGACGCATATTCCAACATTGCGTAAGTTTTGAAATATGGCGGAAAAAATCTCATTCACAATCGAACCAATTTGTAATTTTTCTGAACCATTTCATACATCAATACGTCCGGAAAAATACCAACATGAAAAAGCATGCTACATCGAATGTGCATTTTATCCAATGCGTTTGCCAATCTCCGTTGAGGTAACGCCATTTGTCCTGGTCATTTCAAAAGAGATTCCCTCGCTCAGTTATAGCAATGTATTTGGGGTCCCCATGTCAGCGACGCAGATGTCATCAGCAGTGCATTCAAGACCCTTCGACGCAATTTTCCAAAATACAATTCTTGCATTTTCTAACGTTACTTTTACCTGTATGAATTACAATGCTAAAAAAAGTAAACAAATGTGTTCCTTGTTCAAGTGATCTCCTTTATTTTTAATTAATATGCCATAAAGGCCACGTTCTGAGTACGTTTCACGTAGTGAGACCATTTTTGAGGGCTGGTTACCTTCCAAGAAACGGTTTTTAGCGTGCACTGATGGTCTTAAAAAGATATTTTAGTGAGTATTTTGCTTATTTACCACAAGGAATTACATTGTAGGGTCAATACCGTTCCTTTCGTCTTTCTTTCATCCGGTGTTTGGTCCGAAGTTTTCAATGCACTAGCACTGCTGTTACGTGCAGCAGATTTTTTTTTACTGCAATTCATTATCTTATCGCGTGGCACAAGTATGAAAATACAATAATTCTTCAGCCAATACTGGTCGTCGTGGCCTTAACGGTAAGATTAATGCACGAAATATGGGTGGGTTGGCCAGGTGAGTATACATTCCTAAAGGGTTAGTCGGTGAAAACCTATATGGATTACGGCGCGCTCGATGTATGGAAGCTATCTAAGTGATTATTGTCATGCTTGCACATATGACGACTTTAGCCAATGAGGTGGTAGAATGTTTGGGTGTATGGAAGGCCCAAGTGCCCATGAAAAATAAGACAAAGTCCCTGGTGCGTTTTTTACAAGTTGAGCATGTTCTCTGTCGCTCAACGTCAGAAGTTTATGTCTATAAGATTCCAAATCGCGGAAATATTCTTTCTTCTTGTCTTTCAGTTGCGATTGAAGATGGCTTCTGTAGCATTTTAACTGCTTGGCGTGCGTGCTCTTACTGTACGATCACAAAACAGTTTTTTGGCTAATTGGGTTGAACTTCAGTTTTTTCTTACTGTTTTTTAACCTTGCCTACGTGCAATTGTCACGTCACTATTGAAGAGTCACTTCGGAAATTCTCACAGGTAATTTTCACGTTGCCACCACGTAGTCTAAGAGGTTAACTTGAGCGTGACATGGATGGTCAAGGTTACATTTTGGGATCTGAGTGACCAGGATCCGCTCATGCCAGTTTATTTGACACCCCATAAAAACAGCTTTGGGAGAAATGGTTTAGATGTACCGATCGATTTTGATATAGTGTTCACTTATTCGCTCTACAGACATGCGCTGTTCGGCTAACACTACGCTTAATTGACATTGATTTCTAAAGAAGATTCTGTGGGGAGCTTTATTTTAAATTAGTGTTTATCCAGAAGATGGCCGGCTCGGGTGGTCCGAGCTACAATTTTTAACTTTAATAGTCTTGAATGGGACGCTTCACATTAAGCATAATTTGTTTACCCAATGACAACCATTGTCCGCATTTTTGACGTTACTCTATTATGGTGCATCTGGGATCGGGAGGATACGGACGCCACTGCAAATCGTTTGTCCTATATCCTCACCCCGAAGGTTTTTACTACGAGCCATTTTTTTGAGAAGTTGCAATTATTTTCTGTCAGTCCAGTATTGTTATATAGTCTTGGTCGCTGCTCTAGCTAGACGCTTATCTATTTTCTGATAAACGTAAGGCAAAAGAGAATTAAAACGAGATCAAAACTGTGCCTCGTCCCATTGGTAACAGGAAAAGCCTCGGAATTCTACGCATTTTCTTTTGGGCATCTCATTATAGCGTTGTCAATTTGCACGATACTCATCGCAAACATTTCGGGAAATCCACATTTTCTCGTGACTTTCTAGAGGCCGTTCCGGTTAATGTTATTAAAAACTTTTGTATTATCAGCAAGGGGGATAAAGGGGCTGTACGTAAACTTCTGGAAACTTCATGGGCTTACCGCGCCTCATCTTTGGTTTCATTTATATATCAAAACAATTTGTTGTCGGTCGAGAAGACCCTCTTCCGCAGGGTGCAAATGAAAACATTTAAGTAGTTTGAACAAGGCAAAGGTGACGAACTAAGCAGAATTTAATGACGGCATAAGATTTTGTGACCTCATATTCAACTGCATATGGAAGTTGCCTATTAATAATTCATGATAGATTGTCGGGATAGGTTTTCCTCCCCAATTTTCCCTCTCACCAGGTGCCCCCACATATATCTGACCCACAGTTTATGCTTTGTTTACCTATCACGTTTCATCCCTTTAGTTCGATGTATATTTGTACAGTTTATCTTGAATTATGAATAGGCAATGACCGTATGCAGTTGGATAAGATGTCGCGAAATGTTATGACGTCATTAAATTCTGCTTATTGCATCGCCTTTGCCTTGTTCAAATTTATTCCGGGAAAACAATGCGTCAACTTAATTAGTTCTCGTAAAAACCTTTGTCTTCTTTGTGTGACTTGGTGACACAACTATCCTTGCAAGTAAAAGCGATTGACTTTAAATTCTTACGTGCGATTTTCCTGTTAACAAAGCTGAACAGTGGGGTACGTCATGACAGTGAAACAAAAATAACCAAATGATAGAGCATTATTCGTCAATTGAAGTGTCTTTATCATTAGGGTACAATTGAATATCCTTCTGTAATGAAATATGCCGTTCTACGTTGCAGGCAATTATAAAATGCTTGATTATTGAGCTCATAATTTTTTCCTCGTTTGGTTTATGTCCACAAACTATTCGATTGTATCCCCTTTATAGAATATCCCTGAACTATTTGTTCACTAGACTTAACAAGAAATTGAAAAGGTTTTTCAGTCTTTACTCATCCCTGTTTCCTCGAATTAAAAATGTCACAGTTTGAATATGAAAGTCGCCTGAATAGCGTAACTCTGTCTTTTAATCATGAGACAAATATTTAAAATCTGCAAAGTCTAGTCTACCCATCGCTCTATCATTTTGTCCAGTAGTTAGGACTAAATATACATTTAGTTTCTGAAAAACCTCACAACACTTTCTAGTTTGTTTGTTTTTCGAGCACATTCAGAGTGTTTATTAGGTACTTGTTGAAATCAAAATCACATTTACTTTTCAGAAGCTATGAAAACAATGTGAAAACTTTATTTATACATGTTTAAGTAACCTTGAAAGCATTTTGATAAATAAGTACCTGTTCTCTGCACATCGTCACTCATTCTAGTGGTATCAATAAGCACACGCATTCACTACAGGTTAAAACCAGAATTGTTAAGCTCTCAACAATAGGAGGCTATAACTTGCTGCTTCCTGTAGAAAACCTGATGTGTATAATCTTAGCTAGCCTAGGAATAAAGGTATCAGTATCAGTATATTTGAAGGAGATGTAGATGAGTCACCTTTGAATTCCCTATTTGCACATGCGAGTTGTGGTATCAAAAAAAATAGTATCTCGATATGTTGGCGAGGCCAAATAGTCGAAAAAAGTTGAAAAAGAGCAGACAGTGAAAAAGAAACTCCCGGTGATATTTAGGAGAAAAAAACTGCCGCCCTTGGGAGGGGGGGGGTCAACGGGGGTATTTTATGATTATGAATAACAATTCAAAAACCCTTTAATTATTGATGTGACCTATTCCAATAAACTTTGGGTACTGCTGAAGGCAGCCACAGGAGCTTAATCCTCCATCCACCAAAGAAACCAGCCAAGTATACAGTGTTATAACTGTTTCCAAAAAAAGAACAAATTGGAAGTTTCATATTGATGTCAAAGTTGATGTTCATAAAGCTACTCTTATTGTGGGTTTCCCCGTAAGTCGATATGTTGTACCCAGACAATATTCCTTAATAAGGAATCCATCAAATGATCAAAAAAACAGATCTCAAGAACAAATCTTAAAGAAATCTGAAAATTTAAGTCATTTTTCAGTCTGTGGGAAGTGTGCATTATTCTTATCGGCCTTCAGGAAGCGCAGACGACCAGCACTTTATGTATGCTTATAGCATTTTAAAGTCTGTTGATAAATTTGTAAAGATTCTTGTAGAAGGAAACAAACAATTACTTGTTTTGCATACCGTTGCTTTTGCTAAATTCTAATCGGAGCAGAACATCCAGATGTTCCATCGCTACATGCGAATATATAGTTCACAAAAAACTCTGATGGCATTGTGAATCCCTGGCGGCCAAGTAAGAAAATGGGAATACTGACAACTGCACTCGAAATACTGCTGCTTATATGCTTATTTAAAGTGCAGTGAATGTTTGCCAGGGATTCCTTGTGATGAATGAACGGCATTGCTATGTCCTGGCCTGCTGGACGGCTTTGGAAAATGTATTCGTAGGCAAGCTGGAGAAAATTCGTCTACGCGCCGAAATCAACACACTTAAGAATTATGGTTGCTTTGTGTATGTTGAATTTTAATTGGCAAATTTAATTTAACAAAGCAACGCAACTCATCAGTCAATCAGGCCCATCAGTGGATGGTGTGTATGGTTAAGGTGCAACGAACAGATTAGTGTCCGTTCTTGGACGTCTTCTTGTGCAGCCGAAGTGAGGACTGAGTTCACCCAAAGTTAGCGAAAATAAACCCCACATAAAAAATATACAACCATCAGCACTTTCGTATTCCTCGACTAGGAACTCAATTTAGTCTGCCTTTTGGCATAACGAGCCGGAAAACTTCGTTTGAGGGCTACCATTGAGAAGGGCCTTAGGAATATTCAGAAGCTGCTTCATGAGAATGAGTGTCCTGGCAAATTTGTTGCAGATAATGTTATAGTAAGAACGTCAAAGTGCATCATGCCTACGGCCGAGAAACTTTTATTAATTTAGTGTTTCCATTAAGAAGACCCACTCATTGAACTCCCAAGAAGACGGTTCAATCATGGTATCCCACAGACATGCAAAGCAGAAAGGGTTTGGATACCATACCCTCCACACTCAATTCTATCAGGAGAAGAGGGCGTAGGTTGCCATTTTAAGTATTCTTTGTGTACACTAACAACTTTATTCGCTCGTGCTGTACAGGTTATATTGGCCACGCGAATTGAAGCCTATACCAAAATGATCTGTGCAAACCTTCCGGCATAGCTGAAAACGAGAAAACATAAGAGCGCAAGCAGTACTTTCCTTGCAATCATGGAGGTAAGACACGGTGATAGTAACCCTTTCCCAGAAATGCAGGTGGACTCGCGCTACATTCCAGGAAGGGTAAATATTCCTGTGTCTTAACGTCATTACTAATCTCTAGACTAGTCTGCAGCCTAGTCCCAAGATTAACACTAGCCGAACTATCCATGAAAATTAGCAAAAGATCTTCAGAATAACGGTTACTATTTCCGTCTCCTATTCATGTGAATGGCTCCTAGGATTTACTGGAGCTCAATGAAGCCTTTCGAGTAATTTACAAGTTTTGCTTCCGATTGAGTAATTTTCACGAGATGGACGTGTAGGAGGGTGACCTAACGGCTTTGTTTTACTCATCAGAGAAGGCTGTGAACACCATCAGTGCATTCAGACTTAAACATTCTTTTGTAATCACTGCTTATCATTTATAGCTGTTGCTTGTGCCATTTAAACTTCATTCCTGCATCTAAATTATGAAATCGAATAGCTCAAATGCATACTTTCAGCAAAAGACTAACGTCTAGTCAAAACTGCTCAGAGCTTAAACTCAAAAAGTCACCCAAAACCGACATTTAACCACGGAACGATAGTATGAAACTTCCGTTTAGAAGCATGTATAGAGGAATGGCTGCGTTTCCATAAAATAAAGTCTATAAAAGATCCATAGCGGTGATACAAACATTCAAATTGTCCTTCTCATTGAAGGATCAAAGAGAACAATCGTGGACAGAAATACTGATGTCAGATAAGAGATGAATTAGCTATGATAGTTGGGGCAAGAACGTGATCATCCTTATGTTTCGGATTCATACTTAAACTCGTCATCAGAGACAGAATCGCGTCAGAGTTATTCATACCAAAGGATTTGCAATATTTATCAGATGCAATCAATATGCTACTGAATACTGAAGACAATTAACGGCTCCTCCTTTATCGAGCATAGTTGCCCTCTAGTGGGCCCTCGATGGTCGGAATGCAAAGCGATATCCGGTAATTGTCTGATGTATTTAGTAGCATAGTTAGTGTATCCAATAAATAATGCAACCCCCACTGTCTGAATTACCCGTCTCTGATTGCGTATCTAATGATGGGTTGGGGTAAGAATCCGAAACTTCAGGCGAATAAAGTCCTGGTTCCAGTGGCCACATCTCTTTCTTCTTAACTACTCTTTGGAACTCGTCTTTTCACTTGCATCGCAGTGTTGAGGATCAGCAACCATAAAGCAGGAACACAGTTACCGGATTTGGAACATCGCACATCTCAGAAAAGTGTGTGTCCTGATTGTATGGTTTGGGAAAACCAAACTGAGTAGGCAGTATTGTGCGTGCAGTGTTAGATTTTTGAGAGTAACACAATCGTGTTTTATCGTTGTTTTCCAAAATGCTTGCAAGTTAAATATTTTTCCTTTTTTACTGTGACTTCGTGATAGAAGCATGCATTGACTTCGTGAATAATATACGATTCAATGAAAGGACATAGGTCATCTTAGTTCTGCCCATAACAAGGAAAATACTGAAAACTCAATGGAATGCAGTTTATTATAACTGAATATGTAGGGCATAACTCGGATTAACCTTCAAACAGTGTACTTTTGAAGTTATTTAAGGCTGTGTTTATATCATGAAACGTCCTTTTTGCAAAATATTTGAGCGACAGGTTCATTATGCTTGTAATAAACCACGCTTGTGTGCCTAGAACAGTTACTTGCTTTGACCGCTGAATAAACATCAGCAGCTTGCTTGAAATTAAAAAGACTGTTTTCGCCAAATGAAATTTTAGGAAATATATATATAAAGTTTCTTTAACAAGAGAATCCTCACAACCATGGATCTATAAGCCCCAAACGCTCACCTAACTAAACAGCGAGTAGAATCTTACCAAAGTGGTGAATGGTTGTTGCCAGAAATGAAAGTTGATTAGGAGCTTCAGACTGAAAATGGCAGTGTTTACATATTTCCTTACACTTCAGTAACTAACCTTCGCGCACTGCCTGCTGAATTGCTTTAACCGAATAGTGACCATCGGCGTAAAAAGCCCATTTTAAAAGTTGAATTTTTTGCTAAGAAATGAGACACGTTCGTTGCTTAGTTAATTACTTGACCGATCACCCCGTTCACAAAAATATGGGAAGCTTTGCTGAATACTTAAACGTATATAAGATAATATGTCGCAAAATTCTTACGTTTAGTTTACAGTTTTTCGCATGTTCGCAATAAGATTCGAACAATAAGGTGTGGGTGGGTTTTAAAAAACGTCCTTCAAAAATTGATGGGAGTGGACTGAGCATGATCCTGGTAAAAGTGTGTAAGTAATGGTTCGGCATCTATAAGTTAGTGGGTAGAAACACCAAGATCGAGCACCGTTTTGAAAATTTCCAATTCCTGTTCGTTGTCAAATGTGCGTTCGGCATCCCAATCGTTTACCAAGCCTTCGGATAGCTTCAAAGCAAAATCAGTTAGCAGCCCTTCATATCGTAGATGCGATTCAGTCATGGCATCTCGAATTTGCCGAACTTCTGATTCCTTCGCCTCCAAGGCTGTTTTAGCAGTAAGTCTCGTTGTCTCTAACTCCTCTTTCAGACGGTCCCTCTCTTCTGTTAGTTTTGCATTCAGTGCACTGAGTTCCTTGTTCTTCTCGATAAACGTTTGGGTTGTTTTTTCCTGTTGTAGGGCCATAAAGGCAGAAACTTGTTTGGCTTCTTCGTTTGAACTTTCAAACTTTTGCGCTAAACTGGCTTCACGTGCCAGTGCATTTTCGCAGTTCATCTGAGCTTCTACCGTTTTCACTCGGTCATAATTAATTTGAACTTGAAGCTCATTAGCCTGCCGTTTTACTTGTGCAAGCTCCTTACTAACCGAATCATCTACTTGTCCCTTAGATTTCTTTTTGGACGTTCCCTTTGCGCTGCCTTTCTGCTTTGGTGGCATTCTGAGTAAGCAGCCTCTTCCAAATCTGCAAAGATGTATCATAGTGTTAAAAATCATCTAAACTTTAAAATATCTTAAAAATAAATACTCTATGAAGCAAATGATTGAGGATGCATACGAAAAACACGTGAACTCAAATAATTATGAAGGCAAAATATTCAATGAATGTGCATTTTGCTCAAAATCAGGAAAATTGTGGGACAGTGGTAGAATTTTAACTTTCGAATGTGATAACAATTCAATTTTTATTTTATTCATACACTGGGCAGTTTTAATCATATTTAGAGAAGCATAAACTCGCTTTATTTATAAACTAGTTCAAATTTGACTAATTGAAAAACTTTCTTTGCATATATGCAACTTATTATAAACTTGAATAACATAGGTTTTGGCCGTAAGGTAAATGAGGATCCCTGGTCTGGGTTTTGCGAGTTTTTTAGCTCTTAGCAAAATCTGAAATTAAGATGAGTTTTGTAGAGATTAAGTTATACAAGCAACTGAACAGTTATGCCAATTTGAACCTTAAAGAAGTCATTTTTAATGAAATATTTTTTTAATATTCGTTTCCAGGTCCGCACACTACTATAAGTAAGCTGAGGTAAAGCAGGTCTTTCCTATGTAAACGCTGATCATATGCGTAAATAATTTGCATTCGCTGCACATTGCATGCTTGGTTTAACTATGATAGCTAACTTTACTGTTTGATTGTTTGTGATGCTATTTGATTGCTAAATTTGCTGTCGACAATGGAGGCTTTCATAAGAAAACGAGCTCCTCGTGGTCCATATGCTAATGACAATTTTGTAATAGCGTAGAATAAGTTTAACTTGAAAATCCTTCTATATAACGTGAATCAGTGTCACTCGGTATTAACTTTGACTTTTTGAAAATGGGTGCCCATGCTCTTTCAGGACGTCCTTAAATTTGCAGAATGTGCATACTAAAAAAAACACCTCAGCCACGGCAACTTTTTATCCCACCAAACTAAAAGAATATGCACACCGGACAATGGGCTTGCTTTCACTAAGGCAAATAGAAGATCTGCATAAAGTAAGTTTCAACAGAGGAAAATAATTTCCTTTTTATTTTAGTGAAACTCTAGTTGACGCTCATGGTTTGCTACTGCATGCGCTTATGCAGCTGCCAGGACGTTATAAGTTTTCAAGCTTTATTTTTTTTATTTTAGGGGCAAACATAGACTGCATGTCCAGATGTGTTTCACGATGGTTTACATTTTAAGTAGTTCATAAGAGGCGCCTTACGGTTAACGAATGATAAGGGCCATTACCAAGAGGATCTGGAAGCAAGATTCTTGCCGAAGACGTTGTCAGCAGTCGCAAGGTTCACGTCAAAGAAGCAATTTGTGCCATCTACGAAGTCACAGCAAATAACAAACACCGTCGCGCGAGCGTAAAATAGTGAAAAAACGGTTTGTGACCACATTTCATGCACTTAGAAGATATTCATAGACCGGAACTGGCTTATCTGGCCTAATTGAAGCCTTGACGGTACTTATTCAGATTCTGCGCTATTGCGCTGCAACGGAAATACACCAACATAACTCACTGTAAAACCTCCAATATCCATTTATGCTTCTGACTGATCTGAACATCTTCAAACCTTTCCCATAATTATCTCTGTTTATCATCACTTTTTCACATTTTGTTTCGCCGCCGTAAATGTATATTACTGTACACTGCTAACGCCTAATAAACGAAATCAAGCTAACACAGAATTTGAATTCTTTGAAAACGATGATAAATTGTTTGTAAGTATGTCCCTTAGCAGTGAGAATGCGCCATAGGATCCTTCGAATATGAGCAGTTGGGTCAGAAAAATATTAACATAGGTAAACCGAATCAGCCCTGTTTGATTTACCTTGATGCTCTGTTTTTTTTCATTTTCAAAGATCCGGAAAAATATTAAACAATATATTAGTACCAAAACTTTTTGCGACACAATTTCAATTGAAACATGATAGCTAATTTATGCACTGACGAGTTGCGTGTGAAAAGCTGTAAGGAAACTGATGGGTAAGTGAACATATTCTGCTTGAAATTCATGTGAGGAAATGTTAAAATATCTTAGATGTTAGGGAGATTTTTTAAAGGCAAAAGATAAACGGTTTGTGCGCAATGGTATATATGAAGAAAGAGATTGCGCAATGACTTTTGGGTTCCGCTTTCGTAAAAAAACTTTATCTGAACTGTAGATGAAAACCTATCACTGGCGATATTATAATTTCGGTAACAAGAATGGCAATTGCAGATACTGAGAATATAAAATAACTTGATAATTAGGTCAATCTCTAGTTAAATGAAAAAATGCATTTCAATTGTCATCTTTATAAAATTTCGAAATTATATTTATTGATACGTAAGTTATCAACCTTTTGCCAGGACAAAGCAAGCGTTTGATTTTATTACGAAAGAAGTGGCAGATCGGTAAAAATAACTTGAAAATCTATTGGTGCATTAAAAAAGTTTTTTAAACCAAAGAAACCGTTCAAGAAACTTGTTGTATTCTCATGTAAATATGCGTCATTTAAAATATAGAATTCAATGGAGAAGCGTTACATATTCGTTGTCCTAATTTATTGCAAAATTCCATTACACATAAAGGAAAAGTTTAACAAATGTACAAAGAAGATCATGCAGATTTTGAGTAAACAGGAAGAATAATCAATAGAAAACTACGCAAAACGTTTGAATATTCGGCTATCAAAATCTACATTTTTTAAATATATATGCCTTCCCAAAAATGTTGGACGAGGACTTTGCAGCAAAATTTTTAATAAAAAATGCTTGAAAATGTGCCTAAGATTAAAATTTAAAGTACAGCTTTAAGCGCTCAGTATTTTCTTAAGATTTATCGGCGCATGTCCTCAATATTGAGGGCATAAGGGCCTGGGTGTATTTAGAGGAACGAAAGTTAAAATACAAAAAAGGAAACTAAATGAACTTCCTACCAGTTTTCTAGCAGGATAAGTATTTTCAATCTTAAAACAATATAGGAACTTGTAACCTGCGGACGTTGCATGACAAATTTAAGCCTCGCAATATAGCAATTTATATTTTGAGACTAATCTCATTAAATTAATATGACAAACTATGGCGTGCGTCAGATTTTCGATTTTATTTTGGAACGATTTTCAGGTTATTTATGAGCCCTACTCACTGATATAAAAAATTGCATTTTATTTGTCAGAAAGCATCTCAGGTCACCTCAGTTAATTGTGGTAGCCTTGTTTTCTTAAACGCACTGATTACATTGCGACTATAAAACTAAACTTAATTATTTTAAACAAACCAAACCTAATTTCCAAACTTCTCAATTGCAAAAGGATTGGATGATTTCTTGACATTTTTTTCCTATAACATTATTAAAAAACTTTTTGATTTGAGTTAATTGTAGTACTTGTTACTCACTTATTAATACTCCCTGCATATATTCTGCTGCATCCATGACTATAAAATCCCTGTACACGTTCGTGCAGTACACGTGTACACACGTGCAGTATATTTTCTAATTGACATACCGAAGATGTTAACATTTTAGGACAAACTTCTTTTTTCGTAGATCTCAAATATCTGTGATGTTGTTACAATAACAGATCTTCCACTTTTGTGACGTGTAGATATTCAAATCTCAAAGATAAGTTATGCTATATGGAAACTGCTCATTAGAATATAATGTGCTAATTGTACACTGCTTTTCTCTAAGACAAATTTTCTTGCTATTTAATCATCTTTTCCAATGATCGATTAGCATTCATGCTTAACTGTCCTTTTTATTAGACACAACCAGGCTAACTAAACACAGGTTTTCCCAACAGTATATATGTATAATGTTTACTTATAAATATTGATCTCTTTCGGTTTCATCCAATATAGAATGGACTCAATTTACTGTTTAGGTATGTAAACAGTCGTACATTAATATTGGCGCAGCAGCTATCGCAATTTGTATTTCTTCCATTATTTTGGGCCGTTAAGGTTCGTCAGTTTTTTTCGTTGAATTCCATAGCAATATGGAATAAACTACCCCAGGATATAAAAATCCTGCAAACCTTTTCGTTGCTTGAGAGAATATTGACCAGTTTTCTGCATTCAGAAAAGCTTCCAGGAATTCTGGGTGCCGACGCAGTCGAATCCGTCTTCTGGTTCGATGGAGTGCGTTGCATCTGAGCTCAATCGCAGGTCCTACCTTGAGGGTGATGGCACTGTCTCTGCAGCCCACAACCGGTGAATTCTTAAGCAGACAACGAGCAACCGTCCGCGGATGCATCCTTGCATGATGCAGAATGCCATTTCCTTAGCAAACAGAAAGAATGTAAAAAATTTGCACTTGTACTCACCATTTTCCGTTCTGAAGTGACATCATCGCACTGTATGTAGTATTTTTTTCTCTCAATTAACATACATTAAGGAGAAATATGAGGATTTTTACCAACAGTCTGATCCATACTGCATATTTCTTTTGATATTTTCTGTAAACCGGTATTAAAATACAATTATTTATTCATTTCCAAATCATATACTTTTCTTTCTACTGCAACTGCTGTAGTACAATGGATATTTTCTAATTTTCAGGCCGTTTTCTGATTCAAGTACTGATTTGTCGTTATCAACTCACCTTTCGTTTAGAGTGACCATAGAACGCTGCTATGGGATTTCTCACTTTATTCTCAACGCCAGAAGAGAAAGGAAGGCAAGCGAAATATATGGAAGGCTAATTTTAACGTGCTCAAGAATGAATTGATGTCCATGAAGTGGTCGTCTGCTCAAAAGCAATCCAGCTGACGACTGGAGATCATTTAAGACGATGTAACTCGATCTGATTGAGTGCTTTTGTTCAATGAAGGTAATAAATACGACAAGTCGCCCTGACTGGATTTTAAGAGAAGGTTAAAAGCAGTAACAGAATAAAAATAAAAATGGAAGCTATTTTGGGAAACTGTGTAACCAGAACAACTCTAGGAATGTCATCACCAACGGAATGTGGTCCAAAAATTGATCCATCAGGCAAGGACGAACTATGAATCCAAAAGTATCCAGCAGGGTTAAGCTAATTTCAAAGTTTTATTCCATTATATGAATAGTCGACTAAAAATGAAGGACCAAGTTTCAGTACTTATAATTCAAATGGTATAGAAATCGTTGAAAATGTTGAGAATACCGAGCACTTAGTTGAGTTATTTGTCAGTGTATTCACTAGACAAAGCTGAGTTTTAGTTTGACAATTTCAACGGCACTGTTTTAAACGCTGGTCCATGGCCTGAATATAAACAGTTCCCGATACCTGTCGTGGCAATCGGGCTGCAAAATCTCCAAAGGAGCAAAGTCATCCGGTGCGAACAATATACAGGCAAATCTCTTGGGAAAATTGATGGCTGAATTCTCGAAACCCCTTATATTTCTGGGACCCAAAAATTTCCTGCACACCATACTGAAACCTTCAGGGTAGCTCACCATGGTTTGTCCGTATATTCAAACATGCCGACCTTCTTAGCAATCGGAAAGTCAAGTTCCGGTTATCATAAAACCAAAACCATCAGCATTGGATGTTCATTTATGTGTATGGGCAGCTGTTGCTGTCTCAGGCTGCAGTTGCCACTGATGAGGACAGATTGAATATTAAGGCCGTTGAATTACGTCTAAGTCAGTGAAACAGAGGGCAGTAAAGTCGGCTTCAGATATTCTGACGCTTGTTCAAAATCCAAAAGTATAGAAAGAAAAGTGATTCTGCCACAATTTTGATCCTGTTGCTTACCTCCATTGTACTCAAAAAGGTTATCGACACTATTGACTGTCATTTCCAAGAAAAATACTATTAATACCGACTAAAAGCTCCAGTGAGTACAGATCCTAGTGCTCCTTTATGGGTTTTTAAGAATGCTTCCATTCAGTGATTGTGGTTGCGACCACAATAAGGGGACACCGAGTGACTCGATTATGTCTGAAAGAATTGTAGAAACTGTTATGCGCAGTCTAGAGAGACTGGTTATCACTGCGTTACCCGGAAGTTCTAAGACAAATACGTCAATTACACGTCCGTCATCATCAAGAGGAGCGTCACAAAAGCTTACTGATCGAAAATGGTTGCGATCCTTGTAGTTGGAAGAAAGTATATTTTTTTGTTTCCTCTGATATTAATGACGCAAATGGTACAGGATTGATTACGTCAAAAGAACAAAAAAATATGTAAGGAAGCCTCCAGTGGCATTACTCAGCATCCAACGAAAAAAAAAGCCGCCAAAGTTTGGCCCATGATAACGAAGCTACTTGGTTGAATAAAATGTCTGATTTATTGCGTAGGTTGAGCATATATTTGCAAGTAGGGATATAATTTAAGCCTTTTTTTATAAATCAATGGTTAAGGACAATATAAAGTATTAAGATTGATTGAAAGTTGACGGTCCCACAACCATTTGGCCACCTGATATTTATTTACATATTTATTTATTTATTTATTTATTTTATTTATTTATTGCCAGTTTACAGGCAAGGTCAAAAAATATAAACAGTAGAGGGTCGAGCTGACAGTGAAAAAACTCCTGATCGTTGTTTCAGGTGTTTTCAGGAGAAAAAACTGCAGCTTATTGAGTAATTAAAGTTCTGGACAGGGACACGTTAACACAGGTGCCCGGTGAAGAACCTCTCCATTCCGTGTTACGGATCCGGTATTCAGCACCAGTAGGTATGTCGGCGAGCGGCTGTTCGCTGTCGACTGAGAAATAAGCCGATTGAGGTCTGCAGAGCCAGCAATATTGCCCTCAGCATGAAGACCGGCACAGGATTCAGAGTCCGTGAACGCCATCAGAACCGAAGAGAGCTTCAACAGAGTCAGCACCCAAAAGTACTGGAAGGTGTCCTGAATGTAGAAAACTAGTGACAGTTCTTGTAAACAAGGGATAGCTTTGCTGAATTTTGATACTTCTAGGTAGCTTTTCCAGATTGCTATAGCGTTTACCGAAAAAACAGTCGGTATCTAACTGTGCGTGCCAAAGGAAGAAATAAAAATATATATCGATGACTGGTGCGCCGAGAGTGGTCGAGGTGCCTCAGAGATGTAAGGGGTTAAATGTACGACTGTTTAGTAGTTTAAACAGTAAAAATAGTCCCTTCTGTAATCTGCGAAGCCAGAGTGGGTCAAGGCTTGTAAGCTCACAGCGTGGGTGGTAGGACAGGTTTCTGTGATCTGAATAGAAACCTCTTTTTGTAAAAAAAGGGCTGGACTGATTCTATCTCCTTTGGTTCAGTAGCGTGCAGAAGACTAAATAGAAACGAGCAGTATTCCAGACTAGGCCTGACATACATTTGATAGAGGCTGATTCTAATTTTGACGGTTTTAAAATTTCTGAGAATAAACCCAGTAGTTTGCGTGCTTTCGAGACAATCAGGGTGCAGTGCTCTGACAGATTAAGACTACTATAATATGATATGCCCAGATCCTTTATAACTCCGGGCACATTTAGATCGCGACCGTCTATGCTTAGGTCGGTCTGATGGTTGTCGCCAATAACCATAACGGAGCACTTTTTCCAAGAAAGTGAGAGGTGCCATGTGCGACACCACGGAGCGAAGGCCTGAAGATCCTTTTTTAAGAGCTCAAGCACGATGTTGCGATCAAACGGTTTATATCGATAGGCAACTTTACAATCGTCAGCGTTCATAAAGGGCCTTCCATACTGAAAACAATCAGGAACATCCTTGACAATGAGGCAAAATAGAAGCGGTCCGAGCACGCTGCCCTGAATAACTCCGCTCCTCACATGCGTGGGGTTGGAGATAACATCAGAAATTTTAACCCGTTGTGCGCGAGCATTCAAATAGGAAATTATTAAGATCAGAATCTTGTTACCTATGCCGAAAGGAGGCAAGTTTTAGCAGTAGGAGATCATGGTCAACATGATCAAAAGCCTTAGTGAAATCGAAGTAAACGGTGTTAATTGCAAAATAGCTGTCTCTAGATTGTAGCACATGATCAAAGAAAGAGAGCTGGCAAGTGTCACAAGACCTTTTTTCGAGAAAACCATGCTGAGCCGCATTAAGTACGGTTATTCTCTCTTAGGTGACGCATCATCTCGTCTTTGATCAAGGTCTCGAAGATCTTCGAGACTGCTGGTAGTGTTTTTATGGCCTAAAGTCGTCAAATGACGTAGGTCGGCCGTGTTTGGGAATAGGCAATATGTGCGATTCCTTCCGTAAAATAGGGAAAGTTTCACTTTCAAGAGCAAGATTAAATATCTTATACAGAAGGGACGGAAAAATATCGTTTGCATCCGCCTTTAGAACGCGGACCGGGACGCCATTTGGTCCTGGACTGTAAGATTGACAAAAACGCCGAATGGCTACGGTCACGTCCCAGAGGGTACAAGTTATGGTTACGAGGACGTTACCGGTCCAAACCCGGATGTTAGGAAAAGGGAGGTGACAGTATGTTCACTAAACTTTCTAGACAAAGAAAGCATTGAAGCTATCAGCAGTCAACTTAGCGTCAGCTATTGGGTTTCCTAAGGCATCTCGAAGTACGGGGTGCTGCGTTTTTCTCTGCGCTTTAACTGTGCGCGAAAAGAGCTTCGCAACATTTAAGGAAGGCTTTTCGGCATATGTAACCTCATCGGCTTGTCGTTTTTTGTCAGACAGCCTCTTATCCTCTTCAAAGATTTGTTGGATCAAGGGCAGGACGGAGGTGTCATTTTGTAGATGAAAACGATGGGAGAGTCTACGCAGTCTACGGCGGAATGATAAAGGGAGGTAGACTTCGTCCTTGACATTAATTATTTTCTTACGGGGAACAAAACGAGAAACGAGTGGACCTAGAACTTTGTAAAAAGTATCAGTACAAACATTTACATCCGAACATACAAAGAAGTTAGTCCAGTCGTGGGAATTTAGGTGTGTTAGCAATTTCCCTCATATTTGCTGATCTGAAATCACGGAAAAAAGCTATATTTTTGGAAAACGTTTCAGCAGCCTCTAGTTCTAGTGTAGAAAAGAACTATAGTATGATCAGAATTCCCAAGTGGATCTTAAAAGGTGACACTGACGATGGCTGACAACCTCTACAAAAAATAATATCAAGTATGTTTGATCCTCGGGTGGGAAAATCAACTACCTAGTCCCACATGCCTATATCTATGGCCTCAAGTAGGTCTTCAAACTTTGCAGTACCGGAAGTTGGAAACCAGTGAACTTCAGGAAGATTGAAGTCACCTGCAATCAAGCAGTACTTCAGATTTAAGTCAGCTGCAGCGTGAAATGCCAGTGAGAGACAAAGATCGTAATCCTTGCTGGCATTGGGTGGGCGATAGACACTACCAACGAGTAAAGAGTAGTTATCTTTTAGAACTACTCGGAGCCAACAGCTCTTTTCTACCGCGGTAAATTGGCAAAAGTCCAATGGAAATATGTAAGTGGTTGCCTAACATAGATACAGCTTCCTCCGCCACGGCCCTCGTGTCGATCATTCCGAATGTAAGCGTAGCCTAGAATAGAGAGTTCGGAGTCGGATACACAGGGTGTTGCCCATGTCTCTGTAACTATTACAATGTCGGGGCGGTGGATGAAAAGCAGAGTCTGAAGTAAAGGCATCTTATTAAGCAGAGATCTGGCATTGAGGACGATTAGTTTAATCGAGCACGTTTTTGGTTTATGAAACGGGACAGTTAGGCTGTCAGGGTGACAGCCTTCGGCCAGAGAAATCCTCTTTTCACTTGAACTATCTGTCCATCCCTTATTTGAGATTTGCCTCGCCATTGGTCTTTCGTGTTTTCAGTTCTATTATTAGCTGTCGCATTTTCATTCTCTCTTTCAACCCATATTCCGGTTGAAAAAACACTTCAAAATGCGGACCCCGCAGGGTTGATTTTCTCTGTAGCAGGAGCTGTGCCTGTGCTTCGTTTTCCAAGATGATTTTAAGAGGTCTTGATCGATGATTTGAATCGGGTGTATACAGAGCCTTCCCTATTCTATATGCCTTGAGAATATGAATGGACTCGCCATCCGTGAGCAGTGTTTTTGCATAAAATTGAAGGCGTTCCAAGTTATTTTTAACTCGCTCCTTTGGAATAATTGAAGCTGACTCCGGGACACCTTTAATGACTACATTCTGTTTTCGAATCAATCTAGGGCCCGTTTCTAACTCAGATCTTTCAGATAAGTGAGTACTGGTAACCAGCTCACTTTGCCTGATAGGTTCAGATGAGGCGGGTGTTGGGCAGGCTGGAGCCAAATCTCTGCACGACTTGTTTTTCTTAGACCTTTTCTTCTTTGGCTTTACAAACTCGCGAACCTCTTCATCATCGCATGTTGGTGCAACGTCTATCAGTAATGTAGCGATGGGCGGTAAAGCCAGATTAGTGCTGATGCTACCCAAACTAAGTACCGGTGGAGTGGCGCAAGGACTAGATGGGGCTCCCTTCGGAAGTAGCGAAAATTCCTCTGGTTTACCGGGTCCACCTATCGCGATATGTTTACTGTGACTTTTATGCAAGCTTGAAGAAGCTATATATGAATACGAATTTTGCTTTGGGGTAGGTTTATTACGAACGGGAGCTTTTTAGCAGTTTGGCAAGATATAGATTTCTTTAAGTTATCTATTTGTTGTCTTAGATTGCTTATTTCCTGCTCCATCCCTGAGAATTTCTGCTGGAGGCTGAAACACCCCATACATGTTTCGTCTACGTAAGCTACATTAGTTAAGCCTACTGAACTTTTACCCAGTTAAGCGGGAAGTGAACAATTAGCAGAATAACGATAGTTACAATTGTTTTCTGCTTGTCCATTAAATGGTTTAACAAGATCCCCTGCCAATATGGCCGAGTGGGTAGAGGCACCGATAGACGGTCCCAAGTAACTAGGTCGTGGAACAATTTTTTGTGAAAATAAACTTATGGAACTTGAGGTTTGCATGTTATAATTGCCACAAAATTATCAGAGAGTCAGTTAGGATATTCAACAATAAGAATATGAAAATATAAGGTCTCAGCCTGTGGTTTGAGCCCCTTCCGCGATTGAGAGCAGATGCAGGGAACACAGAGCCGGCGTGAGTTTCAGAAAGCAGCAAAGATCGAGGGTCCAAGTCGCAATTTACAAACTCAGAGGAATATAAAGACAATTCTTTAATAATTTTCCAGCACCGTGTCTTCTACGCTGAGGTAGAGACTAAACACTCGTAGGCTCGAGGTACTTGAAATTCGAAACCAATTTCAAACAACGCGCTAAGTTGCCAGTTAACAGACAAGGTCAAAAGAGATCTACAGTAGAGGGTCGAGCTGGCAGTGAAAAAACTCCTGATCATTCTTTCAAGTGTTTTCAGGAGAAAAAAACTGCAGCTTATTGAGGGATTAATATTCAGGACAGGGAAGCTTTGACTCAGGTGCACGGTGAAGTACTTCTCCTTTTAGCGTTATCGATCCGGTATTTTGCACCAGCAGGTATGTCGGCGAACGGCTGTTCAGTGTTGACTGAGGAATAAGCCGATTAAGGTCTATGGAACCAGCAATATTGCCCTCAGCATGAAGTCCGGCACAGGATTCAGAGTCCGTAAACGCCATCAGAAACGAAGAGAGCTTCCACAGAGTCAGCACCAAAACGTTTTGGAAGGTGTCCTGAATGTAGAAAACTAGTGACAGCTATCGTAAACAAGAGGAAGCTTTGCTGAATGTTGGTACTTCTGGGAAGCTTATTCCAGAATGCTATAGCATTGACCGAAAAAAATGATGGTATATAATGGTGCGTGCCAATGGAAGAAATAAAAATACATCTTGATAACTGTTGCATTGAGAGTGGTACAACTATTTTAAAGTTAAAACAGTAAAAATATTCATTATGTTATCTGCAAAGCCACAACGGGCCGAGGCTTTTAAGCTAACTGCCTTGTTGGTAGTACAGGTTTCTGTTTTCTGAAGAGAAAACTCCTTTGTAAATAAGTGCTGGACTGATTCTATCTTTTTTCGTTCACTAGCGTGTAGAAGGCTAAATAGAAGTGATCAGTATTCAAGACTAGGTCTGACATGCATATTATAGAGGCTGATTCTAATATTGACAGTTTCAAAATTTCTGAGAATAAGACCAGTAGTTTGGCGTGCTTTCGAGACAATCAGGGTGCAGTGCTCTGACAGACTAATACTACTAGAATATGATATGTCCAGATCCTCTATAACTCCGGGCACATTAAGTCATGATCATCTATGCTAAGATGGGGCTTATTGTTGTCACCATTAACCATAACGGAGCACTGGTTCCATGTGCAATACCACTGAGCGACGGTCTGAAGATCCTTTTTTAAGAGGTCAAGCACGATGAAGCGATTGACCGAATTATATCGATAGGCAACTTTTAAATCGTCAGCGTACATTAAGGATATATCATACTGAAAAACATCAGGAACATCGTTGGCAAAAAGTCAAAATACAAGCGGGTCGAGCAAGCTACCCTGAATAACTCCACTCCTCACTTGCATGGGGTTGGAGATAACATCAGAAATTTTAACCCGTAATGCGCGACCATTCAAAAAGTAGGATATTAAGTTCAGAAGCTTGTTACCTATGCCAAAGAAGGCAAGTTTTAGCAGAAGGAGATCATGGTCAACACGATCAAAAGCCTTCGTAAAATCGAAGTATACGGTGTAAATTTAAAAAACCGCTATCTCTAGATTGTAGTACATGATCAAAGAAAAAGAGCTGGCAGGTGTCAAAAGACCTTTTTTCGAGAAACCCGTGCTAAGCCACATTAAGTCAGTTATTCGTTTTTACGTGACGCATCATTATGTCTTTAATCAAGGTCTCTAAGATATTCGAGACTGCTGGCAGTGTATTTATTGGCTTAAAGTCGTCAAATGACGTAAGTGGGCCGTGTTTCGGTACAGGCAGAATGTGCGATTCCTTCCATAAAATAGGGAAGGTTTCACTCTCAAGAGGAAGATTAAATATCTTATACAGAAGGGATGGAAATATATCATTTGCATCTGCCTTAAGAACGCTGACCAGGATGCCATCTGGTCCAGGACTGTAAGATTGACGAAAATGCCGAATGGCTACAGTCACGTCCCAGATGGGTAAAAAGTTATGGTTAAAGAGGACGTTAACGGTCAAAACGCGGATTTTCGAAAATGAAGTGACAAACTGTTCACTAAAATTTCCGACAAGAAAGCATTGAAGCTGTCAGCTGTCAACTAAGCGTCAGCTATAGGGTTTCCTTAGGCATCTCGAAGTACGGTGTGCTTCGTTTTTCTCTGCGCTTTTACTTTGCATGAAAAGAGTTTCGCAAAATTAAACGAAGGTTTTTCGGCAAAGTTGACCTCATCAGGTAGTTGTTTTTCGTCAGCTAGCCTCTTAGCCTCTTAAAATATTTGCTGGATCAAGGGCAGGATGAATATGTCGTTTTGTAGATGAAAACGCTATGAGAGTCCTCGCAGTCTACGGCAGAATGATAAATGGAGGTAGACTTCATCCTTGACATTCATTACTTTCTTACGGGGAACAAAATGAGATTTGAGTGGACCTAGAACTTGGTACAATGTTACAGTTCAAAAATCCACATCTAAACATACAAAGAAGTTAGTCCAATCGTGGGAATTTAGATGTGTTAGCAATTTCCCCATATTTGCTGATCTGAAATAACGGGAAAAACTATATTTTTTGGAAAACGTTTCATCAGCCTCGAGTTCTAGTGTGGAAAGAACAATAGTATGGTCAGATATTCCAACTGGATCTAAAGGTACCACTGAAAATGTCTGAAAAACTGTACAGAAAATAAGATCAAGTATGTTTGATCCTCGGGTGTGAAAATCAACTACCTGGTCCTACATGCCAATATCTATGGCCTCAAGTAGATCTTCAAACTTTGCTGGACCGGAAGGTGGAAAACAATGAACTTCAGGAAGATTGAAGTCACCTGCAATCAAACAGTTCTTCAGATTTAAGTTAGCTCCGGCGTGAAATGTCTACAAGAGACAAAGATCGTATTCCTCGCTGGCATTGGGTGTGGGGGTGATAGACACAACCAACGAGTAAAGAGTAGATATCCTTTAGGATAACTCGGAGCCAACAGTTCTCTTCTACTGGGGTAAATTGTCGTTCGTTAAAAGGCAGAAATGTAAGTGGTTGCTTAACATAGAAACAGCTTCCTTCGCCGTAGCCCTGGCCTATCCTAGAATAGAGATCTGGGATTCGGATACACAGGGAGTTGCCCATGTCTCTGTGACAATTTAAATGTCGGGGCGGTTGACGAAAACCAGGGTCTGGAGCAAACACATCTAATTAAGATGAAATCTAGCATTAAGGACGATTATTTTAAGCGGGCACGTTTCCGGTTTCTGAAACGGGACAGTTAGGCTGTCAGAGTGACTGCCTTCGGCCAAAGAAATGCTCTTTTCACTTGAAATATCTGTCCGTCCCTTATTTTGAGATGTGCCTCACCATTGGTCCTTCCTGTTTACAGTTCTATTATTAATTTATTGCATTCTCGTTTGCTCATTCAGCACATATTCCAGTTGAAAAAAACTTCAGAATGCGGACCCCGTACGGGTCGATTTTCTCTGTAGTGGGAGCTGTGGCTGTGTTTCGCTTTCCAAGATGATTTTAACAGGTCTTCGTCGAGGATTTGAATGAGGTGTTGACAGAGCCTTCCCTTTTATATATGCCTTGAGAATGTGGATGGGCTCGCCGTTCTTTAGCGACGTTTTTCATACAATTGAAGGAGTTACAAGTCATGTTTTACTCGCTCCTTGGGAATTACCGACGCTGAGTCTGGGACCCCTCTTATAATAACATTCTGTTTTCGACTCAATCGAGCGCTTGTTTGCAACTCAGGTCTTTCAACTGAGTGAGTGTCTCCCAAACCAGTTCACTAGGTCCAGATGAACCGGGTGTTGGGTAGGCTGGAGCCAAATCCGTGTCCGACTTGGTCTTCTTAGACCTTTCCTCTTTGACTTTACGAACTGATCAACCTCTTCAACATCACATGTTGGTGCAACGTCCAGCAGCGAAGTAGCACTGGGTTGTTTGGTTAGATTATTTCTTATGCTGCCTGAGCTTAGTTATGATGGTGTGGAGCAAGGAATAGATGGGAAAACGCTTTTGAACTAGCGAAACGTCCTCTGGTTTACTGGGTTCCGTAAACGCGATGGCTTTAATTTGTGTATTTGGTAAGATTGAAGATGCTATATCTCCATACGAATTTTGCTTTGTGATTGATTTTCTTATGGACAGGAGCTTTTTTAGCAAATGGGTAAGAAATAGATTTATTTAAGTTATCTTTTTCTTGCCTTAAATTGCCTACCTCCTGCTCCATCCCTATAAATTTCTGTAGGAGGCTGAAACAACCCATAAAAGTTTCATCTTCGCAAGCAACATTAACTGAGCTTACTAGACTTTTTGCCCGTTTAGCGGGAGGCGAACAATTAGCAAAATAACAAAAGTTGCAATTATTTTCTGCTAGTCTATTAATTCGCTGAAAAATATCCCCTGCTAATATCGTCGAGTGGTTAGAGGCATCGATAGACGATCCTACGCGAGTTTGCCGTGCACGTGCGAAACTAGGTCGCGGACCAATGTTTTGTGGCAATAAAGTTAAGGCACCTGCGTTTTGCATACTTATGTGGATACAGAGCAAATGCAATTGATGTTAGAATTACCAGAAAATTAACAGAGAATTGGTTAGGATATTTAATAATAATAATATGAAAATATTAGGACTCAGCCTTTGGTTTGAGCCCATTCCGCGATCGAAAGCAGGTGCAGGGAGCACACAGCCGGCGTGATTTCCAGAAATGAGCAAAGATCGAGGCTTGCAAATCTAGTTTATATCAATCCTGGGGCAGCGAAGAAGTCTCAGCAGTGGAATTTGTGTTTCTAAACCTCAGAATCCTTAAGTCTAAGTCACAAATTCCAAACTCAGGAGAATAAACAGACTATTCTGAAATACTTTCCCAGCACCGTGTCTTTTACACTAAGGTAGACACAAAAACTCGTAGCCTTGAAGGACTTGAAATTGGAAACAAATTTCAAAACGCCGCATTTTTATTCTCAATGTTTTTAGAAGCCTCCAAAAATGTGTAATGGAAAACATCAATCGTAGACCACAAGTCTGTCACCATAAATTTCTGCTAATACAACATCTGTTAAGGGAAATGTATGGGTACTTAGAAACGAAATATTCATTGTGCTGATTGCTTAGATTAATTCTAAAGGATCTGCATTTCGTCACACGTCACTATTTGATCAGGAAATGGATCATTTGTGTTTCGCAGAGAAAGCATCGGACACAATGCAAAAGGCCAAACTCTTTGATTTTCATTGAGCTCATGTGGGACACATCTATCGAGATTTTTCACCTTATTAATTTGTATCAGATGGTAGAACAAAGTTTATGCACTAATACCAGGCACCTCAGACATTTCTGTGACATTTGACCAAGGTTTTAGTCCACACTTGCTTTCAAAATTTAATTTTTAAGGCCGCTTGATTATCCTCTATCTTATTGAGCTTCAATACGTTACTTGTCAAAAAAACCTTTAAGTCCATTTCGCAACCCCCAATCACTTATGAACGCTACTGTTGGTGCTTTGTCTATATTAGCGGCTGCTTGTTAAGCATTATAACCGAGCTGGAAAGCATGCAAGAGAAGCAAACGCTTTTTTTCCTTTTATAGCTTCGTTACTGGTGACTTATGTGCTTTTAACATTAACTCCGAGATGACAAATCGGCCTCTTCTCTCCATATTCATCTTCTAAACGTTGACTGGGAAAAGTATTCAGTTATGCTGAGAGCACAAGTTGCGCACTGCCTCATGTGTCAATGTCGATTAATTAAATTACTGAGTACTTATCACGCTGCTAACCAGAATTGGCAATTAAATTGTGATATCTTACGGGTCAGACACAGACAATGAAGCCATCATCCCCAATCAGCCCAACTTGCGACAAATGCGGGAGACGTCATTTTGACATAAATAGGTTTATTGATTTTGGCACTGCTTGGGCGCCGTCATGCACTTGATTGGATGGCAAGTGTTTCTCTAATGCATACTGAAGACTTTTAATTCCGTATAATTCAGTATATATAAGAAACATAGGCTGAGCCTATTATTAGTTAGACGCTAGCAAAATATGGAAATGTAACATAGAGATATGGTTATAGTATATCAGTCATTGGTTTTGACTTATTATATGTCCATCAAATAAATATTTATCTTGTCTTCTTTGAAACATTTCAACGCCTTCAACGTTAACAACCGATTTTGGATGTTTGTTTTACTCTTTAATCACCCAGTGGGGAATTAAACTGGCCCACACTTCAAGTTAGGCGTGGTTTCTCTTCAGTTTGTATTGGTGACCACGGAGAACTGTCATATTTGCCAATTCACAAAAAGTCGCCCATCTGAAGAGCACAATCAACTCCCTCTGACAAGTTTGAAGACTAAGAGCATATCCTCTCTGTATTGCCTATGAGAGAGAGGAAAACATTACAGTCTTTCTACTCCGCCCTCATAGACTAGGCATTCCAATCCACTGACTTGGTTCGTCGCCCTCAGTTTAACTTTCTCCAGCAGTGCCGATTACTCTTATCCCTAAATGTTTTCTCTGGTGGGCTCGGGACTGATAAACAACCGTCAATTGGATGGAATTTCTATTTTGACGTTCGAGTATCCTTATTCTCTGCTGCCACGTAGAAGTTGTCATTTAGGTTTTATAAAAAATTTTACTCGCAGTCATTTTCGTCAGGTAGATGGTGATTTGGTTACGTGGCGCAGAATCACAAGGCTTTGGTTTAAAAACCTTCAAAACTTTTGGGTATCTGATGGACAACCTCCACGTCCTTGGCATTATCTGCACAACAACAATAACTATGAAGCTATGAGACGGTGTCTGACTTCTCCTGGTTCTGCTTTAACTAGTTAACTAGCCTAATCATTGGCTAACGGACTAATCCCTTAGCAGATTCAACACAACTACCTGCAAGGAAGAAAGCTCCAGAATAAGGACTCGAACAACAGTCTTAGCATCCATTATGGATGTTGTGGTAATTGTTAACTTCAATGATTGTGGACTGAAAAACAAAGGTCGATTCATCAGGCAAATGGGCCCATTCACCCCACAGATTTACAAAAGCCTTTTTAAAGTGTGTCACTCCCCATTCGGTCCCTTTTGGAACAAATCAGATATACCAACATTACTTCAATACATCTGGTTTATCATCAATATTTCTACGCGGGTACCTTCGAAAGCCACCTTTTTATAAATAAAAAAATAATGCATTTATTAATTTATTTGCGTTGCAAAGGAATCTAAGGTTAAGTCATGCCTATACAGCCAGTATTATAGTACAATATATGCGCATACGCCCAACTCATGCCCGATATTAGCAGTGTAATACTTTATTTAAGTAACAGGACCTTTCGTCAAAATTTTAATGAGGTCGCACATTTCAGTCTTCACTGCACTGGATGTATTTACGGTGCAGTAAGTCGCACACTCATTCAGTAAAAATAAACAATTTGAACCGGTTCTAGGCAGAAAAATCAATAAACGCACCTGTACGTCACATGTCCTTCTAGACAAACCTTAATGATCTTTCAGCCTATTTTCATCATTTGAGGGCGTTTAAAAAGAAAATTGTACAAAAGCGTAACTCTCGGTTCACTCGAAGATTTGCCATGGCAAGGAACACCGGCGAGGGTACATCAAAGGGTGCAAACCTAGTAATATGTAAACCCAAACCGGTTAGAGAGCCGTTAACAAATCAACACACTCGGCATGGTGACATTCTTCGCATGTGCGCGGCCGCCCTTCTTGTTGTCACCGTATGGACTATTGTCATGCATCTGGTTAAACGCTCCAACGTCTTTTACAAAGATTGTGACGTCTGACATTTTATGTATAAATTATTGGATTTAATACTATGGGAAAGTACATCAACACGTAAGTTGTTCTTTGCAGTCATTCCACCAGCATAAGCAGTGATTCCCTTGGAACCGTGCAAGTTAATAGCATTAGTGTATGAGACAGGACCGTTAGATGACCTAATGCCTGTTTTCGAAGCTAATGGATTGAAATTTCTCTGTATGGACATATACATAACAAATACAAGCAATCCTAACCAATAATGGCCTATGGATAGAGTTGACTTAAGAGACTTAATATTTGTTTTTGCACACAAATCTTCTTAGGTTAGCTTTTAGTCCACCTTATAACTCTACATTATGATAACTTGCAAATCCTTCGTATAAAACTGGCCTCAGTAACAGGCCTCTCGGATGATAGCACGATTCATGCAGACAGGAAGTGTTGGAAGGCCAGTTATCGTTAAAGAATCTCTGGCTTAAGCAAAAGACCAAAAATTATCCAGCATTGAAGTAAATACGTTTATCTAGTGTAAAGAATTTACAGTTTACGTCATCTTTCTGAGGTCCATTTATAAAAGGTATGCCTCTTTCAAAAGACGATTTGGTGAGCATACGTTAGCTTACGATAAATTCTCATCAGGCCTTTATATTTATATCACTGTGTCACGAAGTCAAATATGCGGGAAAGAATAAAATTTTTTACGGTTGTCAGGTTGAGGGGAGGGAGGGGGACAGAAACAAATTGGTGGTTCGTTTTCTGATTATGGTCAGAGGAATGGTGGCTGCCGGGTCAGGTGGCTTTCGGCCGCGGTAATTGCGGTGCCTGTATAAATTACTTTTTGAGCACATCTTTTTGTGGTGAAATAGAAGTTGATAATTGTTTTCAAAATGGTCATGTGCTCTGCTGTTACGAGGCAAAAATAACTACATCAAATGGAAACCGAAGATCCGTAATGGCGTCTCAAGATACAATTGGTTGGAATTTCCCACTTATAAAATATCGAACTGAACGCTTAAGAAGATATTTAGCACCGCAAGTCAGGCATTCTTACGCTAATTCTGGAGTTAAATGGTTTCTTATGAAGGGTTAGATGGCTCAGTATCTGTCCTTCCAACTTGACAGTATTATGTTAGCTTGAAAGGCCACCTATAAGCAGTATTCATTGATTGAGGATTTTTGTCTTAGTCACCTGTCCTTTGGTTTTACTGCTGATTGCAATGAGTTAAGCAATGAATAATCAAACGTTACCTACAAAGCAACGCAGAACTTCAGTAATCTTTCGCGGTTTTTATCCTCAACCGGTAAAATTTAACTTATTTTAGGGAAATCCCAGCGTTTTTTCCCTGCTCATCACGTTCCAAGAGCTCTGCAGGCATAGATAAGTGTCTTTGTACGTTGCACCCGTGAGTATAAACGTAAAGTCGGAACTCCCGCATAAAAAAGCCGAATTGGTAAGCATCCGTCCTATGTGACTTTAAATACGTCAGACGGCATCTAAGAAGTCTTTATTTATTTATTAAGAATTTATATTTGGATAGCACTGGCAAGGCACTGTCTCAACAAACATATGTAACGAAATAAAGTTATGACAATTTGTGCAGATAAAATGTACAAATACTTAATAATTTAGACAGAACATGTCCCGCTATGTCAAAAGTAAGTGATGCTTTGAGATTAATAGTGAAGTAGAAAGATAGGCAGGGAAAAACATCTTATTTAAGAATGGAGGCAGAGTTCAATAGGCCTTCATTTTCGAATAGAAGGCAGGAGCAAAAACTGTCTAGAAGAACATGTGACGTACAGGTGCGTTTATTGATTTTTCTGCCTAGAACCGGTTCAAATTGTTTATTTTTACTGAATGAGTGTGCGACAATTAGACTTACTGCACCGTAAATACATAAAGTGCAGTGAAGACTGAAATGTGCGACCTCATTAAAATTTTGATGAAGGTCCTGTTACTTAAATAAAGTATTACACTGCTAATATCGGGCATGAGTTGGGCGCATGCGCATATATTATACTATAATACTGGCTGTATAGGCATGACTTAACCTTAGATTCCTTTGCAACGCAAATAAATTAATAAATGCATTATTTTTTTAATTTATAAAAAGGTGGCTTTCGAAGGTACCCGCGTAGAAATATTGATGATAAACCAGATGTATTGAAGTAATGTTGGTATATCTGATTTGTTCCAAAAGGGACCGAATGGGGAGTGACACACTTAAAAAGGCTTTTGTAAATCTGTGGGGTGAATGGGCCCATTTGCCTGATGAATCGACCTTTGTTTTTCAGTCCACAATCATTGAAGTTAACAATTACCAAAACATCCATAATGGATGCTAAGACTGTTGTTCGAGTCCTTATTTTGGAGCTTTCTTCCTTGCAGGTAGTTGTGTTGAATCTGCTAAGGGATTAGCCCGTTAGCCAATGCTTAGGCTAGTTAACTAGTTAAAGCAGAACCAGGAGAAGTCAGACACCGTCTCATAGCTTCCTAGTTATTGTTGTTGTGCAGATAATGCCAAGGACGTGGAGGTTGTCCATCAGATACCCAAAAGTTTTGAAGGTTTTTAAACCAAAGCCTTGTGATTCTGCGCCACGTAACCAAATCACCATCTACCTGACGAAAAATGACTGCGAGTAAAATTTTTATT